>WJFA01002816.1:0-14627 GCA_009870155.1 Pseudobourletiella spinata | reverse complement strand
CTGTTGCAACAATTTTATAACTGTTTCGCATACATACAAATATCAAAAGAGTTGCCATATCCTCCATCTCAGCCGCCGCCTACATGCATTTCCCTCTCTGCCAGCAGTATATACTACATCATCCATAAATGTTTCCATCATGCATTATTTAACTCTGCCGTAAAGGCGAGATAAGATTTTACACTATTTTAATGGCGCGGGATTGCTGGAAATTCCTCCAACACGAGCACAGGTCAAGGCAAAAATCAAACCATGATATACAGCATATGCATGGGGAATTCAGGAGAAAATAGCGTGCATAGTTGCATTGCATTGCAACAACAACCGAACAAACAGACATTCCTAAAACTCACATCCACATCACGTGTGAACGAGTCAATTGAACATATAATTACGCCAGGATAACGATGAGACTTTGGTTTTCCCCCACAAGTTGAACCATCAAGAAATGTTTTTCATACAACCTCAAAGCCACCCAAGGCGAGCTTCACACGACTTTTAACTTACTTAACGTAGTTAATTCTGGGACGGAAGGATGAGTTATCTCCGCATTTCTTGGAGCAGAAATGTGTAACAGCTAGAAACAGCAGACCAAAACGAGATGCTCACACTTGTTAACGTTCTTAACGTAGCCTACGCTACGACGAGATACATGTACGTACATACAGAAGCTACGTATAGCTGGAAATCTCCTCCTTCCACGTAGCAGGTGATCTCGTATCGGTCACATGGAGGCAACTTTCAACCGTCAGACATCCTCGCAACAACTCTCACTCTACCTCAAAAGTCTCATTTTTGAAACATTTACTTCAACAATCGTCATCATCCTCACAATTCCCACAACTTTGAGAGAACTCTGTAAAGTCTATTGCATTATTGCATCGCTTACAATTAGCTAGTGTGAACGCGGCTGAGCCAGTTTGTAACAATTGGGAAAGAAAAAGACGGCAGAAGAATCATAACCCGTTGGCTACAGGGTGGGACCTTGAACTGTGGCTACTATACCACAGCTTTTCGAAGGTATACAACCACGGGCTTATATGGTGGAACTGTACATGTGTGTTTCAGGGGGGTTGGCGGATGTGTTGCGAAAGAGAAAAGTGTATATATAATATAGTGAAAAGGCTCCATATGTACTCGATTTGTTGCCAAAGCCTATAGCCTACCCCCGGAGTGGGTGATGCCCATTATAGAACGTGCTGGAAGTTACGCACACACGAAACTCTGTTCCAACTTATATGACTACCGCAGTAGTGTGGTGCAGCGCTGGCTCATATGTTGTTCCAGGGAAATACTCCAACAGTGAACGGAGCTACATAATACTACACAAATATATACAAAAAATATATGTATACGTACACTATTGTTCTGTAGTTACGTATTACTGCCGGGACTCTGGAGGATTCCTATCTCTTTTGACTGACTGTTATGGAATGGAGTGAGTGGCAACAACAAGGATGATAGGGCTCGGCAGTGAAGACATTTAAGTGTTGGACTTTATTTTTTTTTCTCCGTGTATACTTTGAGCCGATATGATGAGCGAGGGGTTGAGCCTGTGGTGGTGGTGGTTATGAAATTAATGAAATTGGGAAGGGATAAAAAATCCTGTTATATATTCGTCTCGGAACGGGCCGGGGGTAGTGGTGGAGAGAGGAGAGCTTCCCATTGACCCTGCATATTATTGGGAAATTGCCGGAACATGGTGGTGGTTCGCGGAACGTGAGTGCGGAAAGTGTGGCATGTGCAAAAATCCTCTTGCTAGCTCGACGCATAAACTGCTGCTGCTGCTGCTGCTGCTGCTGTGTGTGTGTAGTCATGGTGGTGGGGTTGGAGCCAAGAATTGCTGACGAAGCCTCGCCTCCTCAGTCAGTCACTCTCGAATCGTGGTTGTGGGAAGACGCTCTCCTGTAGGCATAGTGTGTGAGTGTGTGTGTTGTTGCTGCTGTTGTTGTTGTTGTTGTTGTTGTGCGCTGGGTTAGTCCTCGCATCGCATCGCTGCTTCGCGAAAAAACTGAACAGCTCTCCTCTCCATCCATCGAATATGATGATGGGCGACAGTGGGGACCATCCAGTCCTACGACTGAAGGACTCATGTGTCAATGACCCCTGGTCATCATCCAAGAGTGGTCACAACCCCGTGGTGATGACTAGTGCTAGTGTAGGGAAGAGTAGTAGTAATATTAATTTAAATGGAATTAAATTGGAAGGATCCGGAGGAGCCCTGGGTGAGGATCAAGTGGAGTTCTTGACGGGGTCCCACAGTAAGAACTTCAAAGTGGCAGTGGACATTATGATCCGGTGGTACCGGGCCTTTGGTGGCTCCGTGCGGGCCGAGGATCTGGGGAACTTTATCAACTGTTTCATGGAGGAGATCGGGCGGATGCAGCCCGCCGGACTCAAGCAGGGCAACAAGGGCTACTTGGTCAACTTGGACGCCTTCTGCTGCCCCGAGTGCTTCGGGGTGCTCATTGACCCCGTGACGGTTCAGTGTGGCCACTCCTACTGCCGCAAGTGTTTACAGAAGGAGCGGGTCGGGGGGTCCTGCAAGCGGTGTCGACACGTCCTCACCGCCGTCGACATCACCAAGTGCAAGCTAAACGTACTTTTGGGATCGCTCGTTGAGAAGTGGTGGGCGAATGATCTCGCGGCTGCTAAGGCCCGCAGTGAAGGCAATATTTTATTTGAAGCTAACGAAGGGGAAAAGTCACTGGCGAAATACTCTCAAGCGTTATCTTTAGGTAATCTCAACTTTTCCATATGTGCAAGTGGGAGTGATTGAAATAATTGTTGAGTGCCCGAGCCGTATGTATGTCCATGTGTTGAATTGAGTGTGTGTGTGTGTGTGTGTGTGTGTGATTTTGGGTCATGCAGTGCCTCTGCTGTTTACTATCGGAAAATCGGAAATCTTGGATAAATTCATTGTAATTCCAGCGCCCGTACAACATAAATTGTTTCCCAAATAATGACTCAAAAATCATTTTAAAAAAATCACTTTTTGTTCAGATGGAATCCAAGTTTATTTCATACGCTCCTCATTTCAAATATGGAAGTAGGTTACGTGACCCAATTAATCTCACCGAGTGAGTTTCAACATTGATTCAAACCTTGATTTTCCCACCTTTATTCTCTTGACGGGTTCGCGGTAAATATGAGTAGTAGAGACTTCCTACTATTTTCCACACTAATAAAGTTGCTATGCAGCTGCATAGGTTTTGCCCAGAAAAAAAATACAAGGAAGTTTCTCATCTGGCCAGATCAACTATGGTTGTATAAGATCATCTTGGGTGGGATTATATAAACAACGTGCAAAAATCCTCTGTAAATATCACATATTTGTCAGGGGATCCGAGGAGCTTGAAAGAAATTTGACAGGATTCCCTCCGTAAATTCGATTTTTCTTTGTTCTCCACCTGGAATAATGTTGGAGTTTTTGGAAAAATTACGTTACGTAAGCCGTACCCACGAGCGTTTTACGTCTCGAATAGGAGGAAGGTCATGAGATATCACGAAGGGAGAAGTATATACAGTTGTTGTTGTTGTTATTGCCAGTTTTTTACGAGAATGTAAATGCGCTTTCCTTTCACAGTTAAACGATAGTAATCGAGGTCACTCATCACGGATACGTTGTGCAGTGCTGCATGAGCGCTCCACTCAAAAGTTCACGTGAGCCTGTGTGTGTGTGTGTGTGTGTGTTGCTCTCAAATTGTGTATTCTGCACATCATGAATTTGACCAAAGCGTGCGCATTCTTGAATGAAAAAATTATATTGTTTTTTTTATTATTTATGGTTGTATTTTTCATATCTTTCCAGTTCCGACTGATCACTTGACCTTAGGAAACCTATCGCACGTATTACTCTCCTTAGGGAGGAGTGAAGAGGCTCTGACTCGAATCGACTCAGCAATCAAGAACAGTCCGTACTGGGGGAAGGGCTATTTCCGCAAGTCCGCCGTCCTCATCTCACTCGGGCGGTATGAGGAGGCCTTCGTGAGCCTTGCCATCTGTGCCGCGTTGGTCATCCTGGGCAAGCCCCACGCGGACCCCACCGTCACCCCGGTCAAGAATGAACTGTTGAAAGTCCTCCACAGAATGTTTCTCACGTCCGCCGGAGGGTCCAGCCGGAACAGTTCCATTCGACGGCACAGCTCCGAACTCTCGGCCAACCCTTACCCCACCAAGCAGTACAGCAACCTCCGGGGCAACTCCGAGATGGGGACGGAGAGTGACTGCAGTTCCTTAGAAGATGGAGGATCCGATCTGGAGAGCGTCCAACTCTCCCAACGCAAACGCAACTGCAGCTCCGAGTCGAAGCTCAAGTCCAAATTGAGTCCCCTGAATAACTCCAGCACTGCGGGTCATCAGGCTCAGGCGGTTCGGATCCAACGGCTCTTCGATCGAGCCCTTCAGGATGTCAAAAGAAAATACGGCGAGCTGGTGGAGAAGAGCGGTGGGGATCGAACCGTGAGGATCGGGCGACAGGCCAACCCGGCCGCCGTGTCCGCCAGTGATGCGGAGTGCACGCTGTGCTACCGCCTCCTCCACCAGCCGGTGACGACGGTGTGTGGGCACACCTACTGCCGGAGCTGTTTGGAGCGGAGTATGGATCATTCACCCATGTGCCCGCTGTGCAAGACCTCGCTGGAGGATTGCATGGGTCACCGGAAGCACGCCACGAACCAGTTCATTGAGACGGCCATCATCCAGTTCCTCCCCAAAGAGTATGCGGAGCGGGTTCAGCAGCACTTGGAGGACATGGCGGAGGGGGCCGTGGAGGATCGACAGGACGAGTTTGAAATTGCCATCTTCGTTTGTACCATGGCCTTCCCCAACGTTCCCTGCCCCCTGCACGTCTTCGAGCCCAAGTACCGGCTCATGATCCGCCGCTGCATGGAGTCGGGGGCTCGACGGTTCGGCATGTGCTCCTACGTTCAGGATGGGGAGTACAACTATGCGGACGTGGGCACGCTCCTCGAGATTCAAAATGTTCAGTATTTTCCGGACGGGCGCTCCGTCGTGGACACGATCGGCAGGAGAAGATTCAAAGTGTTGAGCAAGTCCGTCAAGGATGGCTACAACGTGGCTCGCATTCAAATCCTACGGGACCGGAACATTGATCCCGAAGCAGTCCCACGTAAGAGCCAATTCAAATTCAAATTTAGTTACATTTCCAAACTGAACCGCTCAATGACTCAAAAGAAGCTCACAGTGTTTTTTTTTGTTTAACAATTATTTTATTGTAGAGTGAAAAAAAAAGTAATTTGTCTAACAAGAAATCTATATGGAAAAGAGAGAAAACTTCGGACCTTGGGAAAACTTTGATGCTCATCCTCTGTGATGCTCATATTGTGTGGACAAAATAATAAAAAAAGTCTCTTTTTTTCTCTTTGAATTGCAGAAGTTCAAGCCATTCACAATCAAGTGTACCGGGAGGCAAAGGACTGGTTGGAGTCCATCAGCCAAGTCCTCCGCCAGCGGATAGTGACACACTTTGGGACGATGCCGGCTCCGGAGGAGAACTGGATGGGGACGACGGATGGGCCGGCCTGGATCTGGTGGCTCCTCGCCATCCTCCCCATCGTCACTAAAGTTCAGCTGGCAATCCTGGGCATGACGAGCCTTCAAAAGAGATTAGAGACCATTCAGAAGCTTCTCCGCTATGTGTCGACGAAGCAAATGTGACTATTCGGCCGGAGTTCAGTGTTCTATCTCTTGGCTGTGGTGGTGGCCGCCGTGCTGGCACTTCTTGCTTTCGTCTACGACGGCTTCACCGACTCCTGATGGCGACAGAAAAAAGTTCCACATATAGAATTGTGTGTGTAAATTTGTGTCTAAATATATACGGAATGATGATGATGAAGATGACGGACATGTTTAGATCATGTTATTTAACTTATACATATATACAAAATATATTCATGTAGGAATATATAAATATAGACGTTGTACACTATATACATGATTTTTACCGCCGTTATTATATAAGAATATAAATGTACCTGGTTTCTTATATACATATATATATGTATAGCTTGAAGGCAATTGTTTAGTGGCATGACGACGGGGGCAATAATCTCCAGCCTCACACCTTTCCCAGTTTCTTATATACTTGTTGTTATTATTATTATTATTATGACTATATTATTATAAAGAAAAACATCATGATGATGATGTGATAATGGCTTTTAATACTAATGTTTGCTCCGCTCCTGCTCCCTTCTTCTTGGAGCAAACTCATTTTTTTCTACTCTTTTGTCTTGTGAAAACACTGTCGAATGCACGCCTTGTTGTTCCTTCATAAGTTGGCGCTCTCAAACTCTAACCCTATGGCATACTATAGTTCCAGGTTCCACAGCATATATCTTGAAATGTAGTTGTTCATTCTGAACCACATGACAATCTCGTAAATCCTATACTTAGGCATACTACACAGTACATCATTTTCCCATATATATGTATATGTATCTCCTTTTGGATCCCATGCCTTTAGTTCGGCTTCCGTATTGTATAACAATAATTGTATTACATTAATAAGTAACTTAATTATCTTATTGTTATTGTTGAGATGGTTATTGTGTAGTGTTATCGCATTTATAGAGCCTTTCCTGTCTTCTCTCCGTTCCTGCTGGAGTTTTCCCATGTGCCTCTCACACACGCTGTCAGCTGTCACATGCACAGTTCCATTTAATGCATACTAAACACTTGATTACACCCCCGCTCCGACCACCTGTACTGTACACAAGCCATAGAAGGAAATCCCAGGGCTAAAAAATACAATCTTGAAGATGAGAAAAATCTGACCGAGTTGATATAGGTGGAGGCTGTGAGGAGTGAGGAGGTGGGAGGGTTCCCTTGACGCCCAAAAGTTATATTGTTAACAGAACTGAACTATATTTTAATGTGTGGCATGGCTTGCGTCCACCGACGGGTAAAAATAACTAGATACATTGCCTCTCCGAATCTGTTTAAATGTCCTCCGTTTGGATTTAAAAAAAAAATAAATAAAGACATTGTTCAAAGTACATTTACCGAGAGTTGCTGTACACCCATTTATTCAATTCATCGAGCCCACAGTGCTATCAGTGAGCAAGCAATGTAAATGTTATGTAAAATGATGACGAGTCCAGTTAATAGCACTTACATCATCATTGTAGAGGAAGCTCTTCAATTGGTCCGTTCAACTTATGGCTTTAAGTGACTCATGATGGGAGCAAAATTTGCTTTGACTCATCCCAGAGTGAACGTTTATGAGCCCCAGGGTTAATGCTATCCAGGGGCGGATATAGGGGGACTGAGGGGGGCTAGAGCCATCCACGCCATCTTATAGGATTCAAAGGATATAAGATTTAGTGCTCAAAACTTAAGATTTTGCTGGTAAAAATTTCAAAATTTTCATTTTGGCTGGTCAACAACTGTTGGCAGGGCAGTTATGGTCGTTTTTAGTTTTTTTTTGGAAAAAGTAGTACCACCTAACATGAAATTTTCTGTCATCGCCACAATACGGAAGGTGGTCCACCTTCCTTATTACGGCGGTGACAGAAAATTTCAGCACATGACACTCACTCAGGCCAGAATTAGACTGAATTTATGCGCGAAGGTGTGCACTTACAAAGAAGTAACCTTGTTCGAAGTCTTTATCTTTTTACTTTTTGTAAGAAATTTCGATTCAAAAACAGTTTTCTGCGCTAACGCAATTTTATTTCCCAGTTGAGATAGCTAAATCTTAGCACACATTCCACACGTTAAAACTTACGTCAACTCCCTTAAATATTATAAAATATTGAAATAACCACAGTTTCTTTCAGTCCAGCTTGCAATTATCTACTCCAATTAAAATTTTCTTTAACCGTTTAAAATTTCTGCGCTAAAGGACGCCTAAACGTGCGAAGAAAACAAGGTATTTTGAGCAACTTGAACTTGAGGTCAACCCCCCTTTGAGAATTTGTAAATCCGCGCCTTTGCTACACACGACTGCGGGGTGAAGGACTGCCATCGTTTACAGCAACGATGACCATTACATTATGTGATTGGTCGTAAAACCCCAATTCAGCTAAATGAGCGTGAGCGGCACTGTTCTGATTACAGATAATTAGTGGGGCTCACAGATGACAGGTTCAAGTTAATTAGGGTGGCGTGGGTGTTGAAGATATAAGATGGCAGGCTTGAGATTTGAAATTATTATGTAGAAGGTTTAATAATCCAATATAATGTGAAATCCCAGCTAACATCTATTTAGCTCAATTAACCCATACCACAAGGTAACAAAAGCCAGCCTGACTGAGGTATCAGCAGAGTTATTATTGCACTGTTTTTGTTAATCAAATAAAATTCCCGGGAACAATAGCTTGTTTACTCTGCTGTATGTTTACTTACACCCTGGGTGGATTATGGAATCAATTGGAAGCTGTGCCGGAGGTACACAAATGTACACGGCATATCTTGTACTTGTAAAACGGTTTCATGTATGTGGCGTATCCTGTGCTATAATGGCGTACGTAACATGGCGTATCGAGCTTTCGTAATGGCAAACGTACAAGAAGTAAGTGCTCTTCTTATTATGTAAAGGCGAATATGTGTTAATGTGACATAATTCCTTGCCGCGGTTCGACCATGAACATCATGGAAATAATCCGGTTGTCATAGAGGTTTCTCGAACTTGAGTCATACGAACGGAGCACATACTTTTTAGCTTGAGTAGGTGCGGTCAACTAGTGTGTCAACTACCAGTGAACCTAACGCAGTTACCGAAGTCATTCTGAGAATATTTCCACCTCTCCCTCCGTGAATTGCAACGTGGCTCTTCGATTTCCATAAATATTCCAAACTGTAGAACATAACATATACTGATGTGGGACTCGTCACTAATGCCCTAATCCTGTAATTATTGCAAGTAGAAACTTTTATAGTTCTGAGAAAGTTCTGAAAAAATGGAACCAGTTAAAGGTTTTTACTATGACAAAAGGTAAGCCACGTAAGAACTCAAGAGTGTTAGGAAAAATGTTATTAAAAACGCTTTATATAATGCTATATTGCGGGTACTGGGACTGGATTACAAAACTAAACTTCGCTTCCGCTTTCCAGGTTATGCGGGTTATATAACACACTTGGTTGGGTAATATGCAAAGTAGGCGCTAGAGAAGGGTAAAGCCTACACTTGGGATTATTAAAGAAGTTAATTTATTGACATTTTGTTTTTATTATTCTTCCTTCGGCTTTCGCATTACAAAACAGAATTTTTTGGCACACAGGTAAAATGCTGCTTCATGGAGTTACACGACAATTTCAGGATTATATAGCAGCATATGAAACAACGTATTTCTATATCATCGATCGATCACGTTACGGACGACCTCCGTCATTATTACATGGGCGGCTTTAATCTCACAAACACATTACGACACGACCTCACCCGCTGGGACAGTAGCAAAACTTTTTCAAATTATAATCAGTCACGCACCGACTCTGATCCCCATACAAATTAGTTCGACTGATTTCACCGGACACTTCCCAACTACCGTCAGTCCGTCGGGTTGCCACCCCTTCAAAAGTGGCATTGCTGGGAAGTACACTGAGGCTCACACTGCACGTAAATTGCTGACGGTTCAACCGGGGGTCACTGGCATTTCTAATTACGGAAGACTTATCCGCTACCTTCTTATTCTCTGTCTGCAAAACTTGGGCATTCAATATTCTGTTCAAACTTAGCGTTGCACACTGAGGAAAACCGATAAACATTCCATTGATGCGATGTACGATGCTTCGCGCCGCCTCCTCAATAATGCTGTTCCCAGTGATGTTGACGGAAATGCTACTTTGGCACACGCACCAATGATCTTCAATGGAGGCATCCTTGCAGGTCCGAGTGGGCGGGATGGGTAGAAAGAGACTGATCCCGCGCGGTAAAACCGGCCCTTGCACATACTTGTATCGTCTCTTCATGTCATTATTGTCTATATTCTCCAGGTGCAGAAGATCCAGAAGGGTCTCATGCAAATCATAGGGAGATGTCAGCCTTTCCCGATTCCGAATCAAGTTGCTGACGGCGGAGCGATAATTTTCCTTGAACCACTCGGGGAAGATGAAGTAGAGGAATGGCATCCGCTCCTCCATCTTCCCTTGCAGCGTGGACCGAATCCCACCCCAGCGGATTCCATGATCACTCATGAGTACAAAGACGGTGTCTTCCAAGTAGCCTCCGATTTTGAACCACTGGAGCATCTCCTTGAGCGCCGCATCACTCAATTTCCCCTGATTCAGGTAGTCGTGAAATAAAGATGTGGCCCAAATAAACTGGAAGTATCTCCGCGTCCGGTTCATTTGAAAAGCCATTTTTTGAAGGAAATTCAAGGAGACGTGAAATCCGATCCGGGGTCCATAGCACATTTTCGCATTGAGCAGATGGTGGTGACCTAATTGTTTCTCGAGCAAATACGTCAGAGGGTTGTAGTAGTAATCTGTGGGGGGTTGACTGAAACCCCGTTTCTGATAATTGAAAATTCCCATCCATACAGCGTCCTCTCCGTACGCCGTTCGATAGCCCTCCTCCGCAAATGCCTTCCAAATGAACGGGCATTTGTCAAAGGGGGTCCCAGGGGATTTCCAACAGCGAGACTTCAGCTCCTCCACACTCAACCCCGTTGTGACTGGAACTATAGAAAATGAATGGCAATAAATTTTAGCTCAGAATTACACCGACTGAAAGTGAATTAAAGTAGAAGCGGAATGTGTACCAATGTTGGGGAAAGTGTTATCACCAACTTTCGTGTACCCATTCAACCCGATGGCGCTCAAGTTCTTCATCAAGTATTCATAGGTTTCCGGCATTGTTCGCAGAAGGTTCATGTGTGATACGGCGTCAATTCCCAAAACAACAACATTTACTCTCCGTCCATTCGATTTCCCTCCGGCCTGTCCCAATTTATTGTCCAAGTTGGTAATCCTCTTCTCCACTTCCGGCTTGAGATGAATCAATCCAAACATATCCACCGTCTTTGTTACCATCCCTGTGTCATCGCTCTTGTTACAGCGTATGCTGATGAACTCATCGGATATCACCGTTTTTCGGCTCACGATTGGATAGCACTTTTTACTTGGCCTGCAAATCCACAACAACACAGATAATCAGCATGTGAGACACGAGCACTTTGGCAAAGTTTGCTTAGAAAATAAATGAACCACAAATTTGAAAAAATTAGCACCAATTTAAATGTCAATTAAACATCAATTATAAACTGACTACAATTAAAAAATAAATCAACTATAAAATTACTACAAATTAAAAACAAATAAATTATAAGCTGGCTGTAAATTAAAAGCAAATAAATTATAAATTAGCTACAAATTAAAAATAAATTAGTTATAAACTGGCTAAAAATTAAAAACAAGTAAAATATTAATTAGCTGTAAATTAAAAATAAATTAAATATCACACGTACACAACCTGACTATCGGCACGCTTCCTCCCAAATGGCACATAGCAGCATGAGGTGAATCCGAATGTCTCCGGGTTCTTCACTTGAATGAGCGTTGAGTTGAAGTCTGTTTCAAAAATGAGCGGGTGATCATTCTCACAGTTGGCGGGACTTGGTCGTAAGTTGAACTTTTGAACGGAGGGATCGAGCGGATTTAGTTTCGGGATTACACATGCGACTTCATCGTTTTCACGGAGGATAGGTGTTCCCTCTGTATGTAAAAAAAACACCGAAATAAGGGCCAGTGCTGTTGCAGGGATAGCAAATTCAAAATAACGTAAATTACAACTGCAGACAATACCTGGCAATGTGAGACCCAGTGACGCTTCAGTAGTCGCTGGATCATTGAAGGTACTTTTGAAAATACCTCCTGTCACAGACTCCTCGTTGGGAATGACCTTTACAGCTGGCAATTTAGAACGGTTGTCCACCAAATCTACCTGGTCCAACTTGTACTCGTAGAATCCAAATCTCGCTACAGGGAATGGAATATTCTGCCATGTCCCCGTGATGTAAATCCCGTAGGTCACCATGGTGACGGAGACAAGTGTGAGGAGGATTAAGTGCCTCGGGACGAGGCAGAACGCAGGTTTGAAGCGCATTCTATGCACTCACCGCATTCCTAGCCAGTATTGTGCTATTTATGCCTTTGTTTCTCCTCACAGAACAATGCTGAATTGTTAGAAGCTAATTGTGGAGGGGCTGTTGCAGTGGTGGCCTGAGTTTTCCTTGAACCATGATTCGGAAGTATTGACGACGGAGGATTTCTGCAGCAGCGGTATATGAAGTTGTAAATTTCATTTACCACATTTGCCACTACACTGCCAGCAGTCTTATATGTGACAAATGAAAATTGGCTGATAAAGAAGAAATTTAGCCCGAGCGAAAGATCTCTTACTGGGGTTTTAAAGCATGTTGAACTCATCCTGTCTGATCTTCTCTGATGTGATGGCAAGAAGGATGAATCAAAAGGTTATCGGCATCACAAGCTAATATTACGCTGTATTTTGTGGAGCAAGCTTACGGTTGATGCTTTCAATGGAGTGGTGGAGATGATAGTCAGAGAGCATTTGAACTTACTTAGATCTGGAGTGCCTTTTTTGGGCTGACATCTGAGCTAACACTTAACGCAGAGTTGGCATTTTAACGAGGGATTTTCAAAGATAACCATAATCACTTAGTGGGGAAAATACTTTTATCTGGTTGTCGGACAAAATGTATTAAAATGTTACTGGCGTCGAAAAATCATGTTTTTGTGAGTGAGCCTTAAATAACTTTTTGTGCTTCAAAATTTAAAAAAACGGCTCAGATGTGGTTACCATGGGTTATTCTAACCGTCTGAATAAGTAGAAAGTATACAGCATTCCACACAAAGAAGCAACAATACCACTGTTAAAGCTATCCGAATGGTGTGAAAACGAACAAATATGAGATTCCGATTGGCGGCCATCCCGAAACGGCCATCCCTGGCCGAGTAAGGGTGAAGTTACGATAGACAAGCCGTCCAATTATAGACACGTATATACGTAAAATCGTAATAAATTGCAATGACACTCGCTATTAGGTTGCGTTTTCACAGGATAATTTAGAGCTTCCCGTGGTTTACTTTCCTTTTCACCCATCTTGAGTGGAAAGAGAATTACGGATAAATTCGGTGGGCGAAAACTGCAATAAATAAATCCTGACCAATGGCGACCATCTCATTCTTCATGCTAAAGAGCCCACAGTTCACGGTAATTCTACCGGAAGACATCGTGCCAATAAAAAGGTTAATGTACTATACCCATGATGCATATTGTTTTCTAGACTTTTAGATAGCACGTTGTTGTGGTTGGAATAAAGCGGAAATGTTGTATGCGCCGTTACCGACGATTCAAATTAAACCACCAGCAGTTTGCTCTCTGTGTGCTTTGATAATATTATCTCTCTATATATTAATTAAATGCAACCGCAGAAAGTTCCTCTCACTCAGAAAATCTCGTAAGACTCAATTGTTCACGCTTGAGCAAAATATAATAATGCAACTTGCTGGGTTCTGTAAAGCGAAGTGACCTTGAGTTTTAATGAGATAAACATAAAGCAGAATTGAAATTAAATTCGACATGGTCATTTCATTAAATAGTAGCACTGCCCGAGATTGACTCTGTGGCACACGCCGTTTTCATCCTGATTGTCGCGTGCGGCATTTAATACGTACAATGTTAAGCTATTAAGCTTGATAATGATATAAGGGTCCTCTAAAATCTGGGATACTCTCGGGCCTTTTCCATTAATTATCCTCTTAATTCTCGAAATTTCGCATTACTCCGTGATGTCTGCATACATTGCATTGGTTGTCCATACTGTTTTAGGTTGTTACAAGTGCCTTCGGCGTCCAGAATATCCAGACTCCGAATCCGGATCCGGATCATGACGATTGCCAATATTTAGTTCATGTAAAGAACGTAGTAATCGAAGTTTTACTAAAGCAGGTGGTTCGCGTGATGTCATGTTTTGAATTAACAAAAGCACAGAATATTTATTTTTATCTCCACACTCTCAGACTTCTTGGTAAACATAAAGATAAGCCAGTATACCTCATCCGATACTTGAGTCGTGTTACAAAAGATTGCATGATGCTGGAGCTATAATTATTAGTTAAACCATCACCCACTTCAAATTGATATTTAGAATGTGAGGTTGTGATTGGCAATAATTCTAACCTCTGATTTTAATATTTCACATATTGAAGCCCTGAATTGCTGCAGTAGGATCAGAATCATGATAAGCAGAACTGGTGATTAGAATGCTAAAGATTATCACATGTTGTTGATTTTACGTTATTCGGTGCAGTGCTTTAGCTTAAGTTCAATTCTCCGTATTAGCGCGTAGCCTGGATTAGCAGGTGAGTGCCATTGCAAAATAATTCTGGTTTCACCCTTTCGAAACTGAAACTCGAGTAGGCCGAAAAGACTGTATAACTATTTTATCCTTTGAAATTCAGTGTTTACATGAGCCTTTTTTTCTGGGGAAAAAATTCTTTCTCCGTTAAAAGCTTACAATCGAGCTGAATGTCTGCGTACAAGTTGTACTAAATACCGCGAACATGCTGGAGAAACGACTGGAAAAGTTTTCGGCGCCGCAAGGATCCGGGATGAAAAAAGTGGATCCGGAATTGCT
>WJFA01002815.1:0-14627 GCA_009870155.1 Pseudobourletiella spinata | reverse complement strand
CATGTTGAATTCGAACACTTTTTAATTATAGTGCACTACTATTGCAACCGAGCAGCCTTTAGTGACATTTCCGGCTTGGAAGTACTGGCTGCCAAATGCTCTGTATCACTGCTGCGGCACTGTGACGTCATACCCGTGGACCGTGCATTTTATGAGGCGGGAATCGCTTGCAAAGTACAAAAAAAAGATCAATTTCAAAATTATTCCAAAGTTATCAATTTTAAATGCGCATGAGAAAAAGTGGAATCTACTTATTTTTATTTTCAGAAAGTTGGTTGGGATAGCATGGCCTTTGTGTTTTTAAATCACTACTTGGACATCCACGATGCGATAGAGGAAGGTGTGACATCGACAGAAATGTTGGATAATTCGGATATCAAAAATACGGACGTACCACTGAGCGTTCAACTGCCAGGGCGCACATGCATTCCCGAAGATGCTCATGATGAGGTCAAAGAATGGGTTCTGGCAGCCTCAATGGATAGATCCATCGCACAAGTAAGTCGGAGGATGATGATTCTTTTAGTTATTAATTAGGGGAAAAATTAGCCAGAGTATCCTTGGGTTAGTCGTGTATAACTTCTGCTATAATAATAGCTTTGAACATAACGGTTTATGTACTAATTTCGGGGGTGACTTTTAGGAACTTCGGCTAGATGAACGAGGCTTGTATGAAGCATCTCTATTGAACACCCACCAGCAGAGGATTGAAGATGCCTGCCTCGTCACTGGGTATCCGGCCATTGGATCTCGCGTAACGTTTCGTGTTCCCAATAAAGTGGCTAACAAGGAGGATTGGAATAAGTTGTTCATGACAGCTAAAAGTGGTCAGTATGAGAAGGCGACGGATATTCTGGAATTTATCACTCGTTGGTGTGGTTCTAATCCGAACTACAGTCTTTAAAATATATATTGAGCTGTAGAGCTGTATACTGGAAAGAAATAAAAGTGTGTGTTTGTGTCATACGCGTTGAAAACTACTGTATTTTATTTCCATTAAAGCTATATATATGTATATATATATATTTCTGCGCTTCAGGCCCACTCTCATGTGCGTAACATAGAAGCATGGGTACGCAGTGCATAAAAATAAAGCTATAATAAATCAATGGGATACACATAGACTCTCTCCTGGAAAGTAACATATGCTAGACAATTTCTATTGACCAATTTTATTTCTCCCGAAAAATTATCATCCTGAACTCCGTAAGAACCGGCAGTAAATGCTGCGACGCTATCTTCAAAATGAAACCGTAACGGTTCCTTCCGATCCACAAGGTACGTATCACCGTTCCAGGAACAGGCGAGCATCTTCCCGTTGACTTGACGCAGAGATAGGATCTGGTTATCCACCTGCAAACTCCTGAACAATCAGGTGATTAAAACTTTGACCCTGACACACTGGTATCTTATTCCCTTTTTTTCTACAAATAACTTACTTTTCAATCGTGTCATCCGCAGCTATAATGATGGTTCCATCCAGAGTTGCCACACCGTACGAGCTAAAATCCTTTCCGTCCACTGATAAAATATTGCCGATGACTTCCGTTGAAATGTTGGGGTTTTGCATTCTCTTTACGTCTAACGGATGGTACTGTATCACTATGTTCTCCGACGGTGATTCATTCCTCACCCTTTCAATAAGAAGGAAATCAAAAAAATCAAAACAACTGTAATACTGAAATATCTTAATTTAACTCGGTGCACTTACATCTGTCGATCTGATCGGATCAACCGCAAGTTTTGTGTGTTAGATCCGGAATCTGCTGGAGGAACAACTGTCGCGGCTGAAGAAATATTATTCACGCCGTTGCCTGGGGCACGTCTCTTCTCTGTTATTTGAGTGACAGTTCCTCCAGGTTGGCCGACAAGAATAGAGCAGACTTTATCGCTCTGGTGTAATGCCACTGATCCAATCTGATTGGCAAACTCCCATTTATTAACTCCTACTAAGCGTCCTTCCAAGGCCTCACTCCCCTCTGATTTCGTGTCATCCTCACGTTCTTCGGACTTGGATAGATTCTTTTCATCCTGAGAAGTAAAGAAGAAATACGGAATAAAAATAAATTCATATCCTAATTTGGGAACAAATCATTGGAACCCTAAATTAAGGTTGAAATCATACTTACAGGGTAGTCATTTAAAGCCTCCACTCGCCACTGGTAGGTACGTAAAACTCGGTCCGTCAAGCCGACGACCATCTCGATCAACCCATCTTGATTGACATCGCCCAGATGTAAGGTTTTCACGTTGGGCGGAATTCGCTGCGTGTGAAATGGCGATATGATAAAGTGCTCCGGGTTAAAGTGGATCGTGCCCTCATCTTCGTTCTTCTGACTAGCACTTATATCCGTTTCAACGTCAAAAATATGACACCACCCTTCAATTGTGATGACGACAAGAACATTTCTGCCAATGTTGAGCAAGTCACCTACGGCTATAGCACCAATAGTACCCAATTCGGATGAAGCGCAGATGCACTTCTCACCCCTGTAAATGGCCAAGTCTCCATTGGAATTCCCCAGTATTAATTCACTCAACCCATCATTGTCACAATCCCCGAAGCAAATGGCATTCTTAAGAATATTCCCTGTAAACTTGAGTTCAATACATTCGACTAGAGATAGGGTCGTCATAGTGATGTCGCAACACCAGACAGACTAAATGTTGAGTCCTACACGCACGCACTACTGGAAAATTAATAATTATCGTAACTGTTTGACACACTGCGGCTATTGAAGCACTTGGTTACTTCTCGTCAGCCTCATCCAAAAAGCAGAAAAACGGTACTTTTGCGAAACCAGCACATTCAGTTTGTAGGGCGACGGCATACGTAGAAATGCGATAAGTCCCGTTCCATAATTCCTCTGCTCCATCCAACTTATCCACTAGCTAGGTTCGGGAACTTTTCACCGTCACTACCGTTGTCTTCTACTGGTTTCAAGTTACTGTTACTCGCACCCAGTTTCACAGGGGTTTTCTGTGTTAGCATTTGCCATCGGTGCGGGGGCCACACAATGCATTTGGCTTTGGACTTGATCAAGCCCACGGCAACAGGTCCGAAAACATTTGAATCCAAAGAGTTGGCACGATGATCCCCTTCAATCCAACAATGACCCTGAGGGATTCGGATATACGGAGCCTTGTATCCGTGTGTTTCCACAATGTCACCCTGCAATGCATAAAGTCAACTCTTAAAAAATTACACCCCATACTTCACACAATACTAGCTATGATCCCCACTTAATTTCCCCGCCATAAAAAATTCTCATTTCTTAGGAATTCAATTAAAATCCAAATATTCCTTACTCCGAGCCCTATGACTCTCTTGATCAGTCTCTGTCTCGGGTCTCGCGGTGAAATGAGGGACACGATGTCTCCCCGGCAAATTTCGTCGAAAGAATTCGTGGAAATTGGCCAGTTGTACAAAAATACGTAGTCTGTCCCGTTGTGTGTCGGGTTGAGCACGGGTTGCATGGAATGACCCTCAACTTTGGCTACGTAGCCCACAACATCGATCACGGTAATCCCGCAGGGGATACTAAATGCAAGAGCCTTAAGGAAATACTTGAGGTTGTTGCTAACGTTAATAAACATTGAGGGGAAATTTCTTATCACTTAAGTAAATTCCACTGTATCCCTCCACGGCGTATCAAAATGTCCAATGATCAGTGATGAGTCTATGTAGACGCGTGATCAACAAAACTACATATACTTTCTTATCACCCACACAAATTAACTTGCTCTCAACCTCCTAATTTTTCACACTCTTTTTTTCATCCCACAGTCAAAGCTTATAGAATCATCCCTTCTGTAAAAATACCTAACACCACTTTATTTTCAAAAATTTTACCAGCTACTCCACAATAAGTGTGCTCGCAGTCAGTGTCGTCTGAGGCCTCAAGTGATTTTAAAAACTTCAGAACCCTGTCCTTTTCAAAAATCTATGCATATACACACATGAACAAAACTGTATTAGCTGATTGAGCAGCAAAAACCTTACACCTACACACGCTTAATTTCGGAGATGCAAGATGCAACTTGATCAACTCCTCTTCTCCCTGTGGCATATACCTTGTAAATGTAAAGAACATATGCGTGGGCAAGTGACCACAAAATTGCACAGAATTGCACACGTATCAGTTATCATGCAAATAATATTTTTCGGATAATTCGAAAAGATTTTTCTACTAACATAGACAAATATAGATATTCCCAATAAAAATAATTCCCACTTCCACCCCGCCACCACACAGCATATATGTAAACGTGCACGAGCTTGTTTATGTGCCGTGTATTACTTATGTGCGGAGGTCCTCTCATACAAAATCATAACATACACACACACACACACACACACACACACATTTACAGCGTCCATAAAGGATCCATTTGAATTTCCCGGCTTGGGACTGGCTGCTCATCTGCGTGTGGCGTTGACAAGTACTGGTCGCCGCACAACTCGAATAGGCTGGGCGTCTGGTCCTCTGCCCTGGCAGCTCACGGAAAGACGTCTCACGCCTTTTAAGACGCTACGACAAGATCCCACGTCCAGAGTGGTTTACGGAAGAGTTTTTCGATTAATCATTTTTTTGGGGGGTCCTTCGCATCGGTATATGGATGTGTGTGCGAGAGAGTGTGTGTGTGTATACAAATTCATATGCACACACTTACACACACACACAGTCCCAGTCAAAGCAGTGGGGAGTTGAGCTGATTGCACGAGTAGTGTGTGGCTTTCTGATTACACATAGAATCCATTGTGGACGGAATTAAAGCGGTTGTGTCAGTCGTCCTTTCCTCATCCTGTTTTATATATATGTGTGTCTTGTCCTCTGTATTATGTCCCTCAGTGTGTACAAATGTCGCGGATTAAGTTTCTTGGAGTAACTCAGAGGAAATTGGAAAGTTCCATTGAGTGGACGACGACGACGACGACGCAAGTTAACATTATTATTATTATTACTACTATAACCCCGTATAATTATTCCGCCACAACGACTACTATGAATCTGAAAGCGAGGCATAAATGGTTCTAACATATACAGAGGCGGATCCAATTAAAATCCAAGTATTAAATCCATGGGGGAAGAAATATTGGTCTGTCTGCCGTGTGCCGTGTAGTATATAGGATATAGTGATAGAGACTGCCGAGAGTCCCACGCCTGAGAGTTGATTGAGCTGTTGGAGCAGCCCAAGAAGAGGACAGACGGACGAGTGAGAGCGTAAATAGTCATCCAGCAGGAAAAAGTACAGCGGGTGGCAGGGAGCTAAAGAAGAAGAGGAGGATAGGCGGCAATTTGGTGGAAAAGTTTTTCGGTTTACCACTGCCGCACCAACAACAACAACAGCAACAGCAGCAGCAGCATCCACGACAAGGCCAAGAGTGGAAGAAAGCCGAGAGAGTTCAAGTGGCGGGCGAGGGAGCCCTGTAGTGCACCTCTCGGGTACACACAACTGATCCAATCACACTACTGGGCTACCTCCCAAACAGTTCAGTATGGAGTCAAATAATAAGGATATTCCGGATTCAACGGTAAATACTGACCGGCCCAAAGTCCCTCCATTGATTTTGTTTGGGGGTGGAAGTTCGACGGCGGCAGCTTCCGCTGTACCCAGAAGTACCAGTGCTCTCATCTCCAGAATGGCCTATAACCCAGCCACTGACTCGTATTGCCACGTTCCCACCACCTACAATAACAATACTGCGAACAACAATAAGGTTATATTAATTCCGTCAAAGGCCACGAGTCTGGATAAACTGTCGTATATGATAAAGGAGGTGGATGGCGGGAACGGATCAACAGCATCATCATCATCATCATCTCCCAACTCTGTGGCAGCGAGTTCCAGCACGGGGTCACCCAATAAGACTACTTATGGATCCCAGTCAAGATCCCAGTCGGGCCCCGTTCGAAATTTCCTTCGTCCAACAAGTAATATGAGTCTCATTTCCAAATTTTCCAGAAGTCAACGGAAAGTGTATTCAGCCCAACCGTCGTCAACGGAAAGTCCCGGCGAGAGCGGGAGCAGCAGTAGTAGCAGCAGCAACAACAACTGCGAAAATAATTCCGAGCGTCCGACCAACTCCCGTCCAGTGTCCACGACGTACTTTACCACCAGTTCGGAAAATCCGAATCAGAGTATCAAGTTGCACATCCGAAGGAATCAGGAGCAGGAATTGGCAGTACACCCACAACAACAACAACAACAAGTTAGCGTAGAATCCCCCGACTCTAGTGTTGACTCTAGTGGCTCAAAAATCCTGGAATCTACATCCAAATCTTATCATGATAATGATGAGATGAGTTCTCCGAGTGGGAATAGTGGCTATGTCAATAGTAGTAGCGACGAAGCCTCACCTCAGGTCAGTCAAACAACTCCCGTCCTCTCTGTCCCCAACAATCGGAGGTTGAGCAACTCTGTGATCCGCCAGCTACATCCGGAGCTACTGAAGCAAGTGGAGAAACAGTCACATGGGAATGTTGTCGAGATTTCCATTGATGATGGGTCCCCCAATAATCGCGTTAATTGTAATTCAAAAAATAAAAAGAATCTGTCGTCGGACGAGGAGGATGGTCCTGTTTGCGTGGAAGGGGATGAGAGGGATGACCACGTATCCAATAGTGAGTGTAACAATGTCAGTGACTCTCGACCCAACACCATCACAATTACCATCGGAGAGGATGGAATTATCTCAGAATCCGGTGCAGTGGGAAACCAGGAGTTGGATTCCAGGCGGACAAAGCGGAAGCGGAAACCCGCGAAACAGTTCATGCCGGAACTTCTCGTTCCGAGATTGAAGATTCGGAGGAAAAATGAAATTGAGGCCGAGGGTTCTCCCAACCCCTCGTTCTCCTTCGAGACGGTCAACAATGACAAGAAACAACCCAAGGTTGACTCCACCAATTCTGAAGTCAAGGTTGAACCAGTGGTGCAACCCGACGAGTCCACTCCTGAGCCCAGCTCCGAAACGCCCGTTGTCAAGAAACAGAGGCGGGGTCGACCGAAAGGAAGCAGTAACAAAAGTAAGCAGCCCGTAGTCCCCCCACCCAAGCCGGTAGGAACAGGTCGAGGTCGTGGACGACCCAAAGGATCTACAAACAAGAGCAAGGCGGAGAAGGAGCAGCTCAAAGTGGCAAATAATGCTGTCAAGGAGGAGGAACTTCCCAAAGAAAATGGAGAGAAGGAACTGCCGCCGGAAATCATTCCGGTGTCAATCCCCTTGGTTCCAATAGATCTCGTACTACCCGAAGAGATCAAGGAGGAAATCCCTGAAGTCACAAGCACTCCTCCTACCAGAAAGGGTAGAGGAACTCCTAGAGGTGAGCAGTTTTTTTGTTGAGAAAAGATGGAGCGGGATTTTAATAAGCGGAATAAACCTATCCTTTCTAAAACATTACTTTGGTCATTGAAGGAGGAGCGCGGGCTAAAAGTACTACCCCACGTGCCCGCCGCACTACTGCCCCGGCAAGGAAACCAAAGGAAAAGCCGAAGCGGACGCCGAGGGCGAAGAAAACTGCAGAAAAATCTGTGAAAGCAGCTGTAACGCCGGTTCAGGTCTTTGAGGAGGAAACGAGGATGAGTGCGGACATAAAACCTCCCATCGTAATTCCGAGTAAGGCGTCCTGCAATTCATTAGGGCCTCATTTCTCATTCGTTCAAATTTGAATCCTTCATAGATAAATGAGGATGTCAAAAACTGTAATCTCATAGTTTGTCGTGGTAGACATTCTGGAGGAGTTTAAAATATTTTGCATATCAACAGGTACTACTGCCCCAGTTGTGACGACGACCCCAGCGCCGGATGACGAATCTGTTGGTGCCAGTAATGTAAGCTCAACGAGTACGTCGACCCAGAAAACCAAGAAATTTACCAAAGATCTTGTTCCGGACAGGTGCGTGGGACTTTAAGTGATATTTGTACAGTTGTTCAAGTTGAGAAGGTGGGCTGGCTATGAAAAAGCGAAAAAAGAACTTTAAAATTTTGTTACATATTTTAGGAAACCGGTAACGGCGGAAACTTTAGTGGAATACGCGTGGCCGCAACCGCAAAACGGTCAGGTTGCGGGAGGAACGGAAATGTTCATGCTACAGGAACAAGTTTCTGAGTACCTGGGTGTGAAGTCATTCAAAAGAAAGTATCCGGACTTGAAGCGTCGCTTCGTGGATATGGAAGAGCGTGATTTCCTTCGGAGTCAGAAGGCTGTGTCCGAAAGTGAATGTGATTTGGGACTAACGGCTTTGTGTAGTGGTGACGTCTTGGACCTCATGTTCAACGACTTCCCAGACAAGTATGAGGAGTTCAACAAGGTACTTCAAAAGAGGAAGGAAGAGGAGCTAGCCAAACTGAAAGGTGCTACTACTACGACAACGTCCACGCCTCCGGTTCGGGATCGAACGGCAGAGTTCTACCGTCGGTGTCTCAAGTCAACAGCGAAATGGAATGCGCTGCTCAACCGGCAAAGGCGGGAGGAGAGGCAGTGTTCCTTTGATTTGCAAACGTACACGTTACACTACCAGCAGGGGAAGATGAAAGTTCTACCTCCTGAAGCAACTAAAATAGGCCATTATCCCGTCACGGTGTTGCCGGGACAGTACTGTGACTACTACAAACCGTAAGTATTGCGTAAACATCCCCGCCGACATCCATGCTGATAAACGGAATCGCTCAGTCTCATACTTTAATCTGTGTGCTGCTCAGGTTTACTCCAACGGAATTGAAATACCTGCCTTTAAATACTGTTTTGTACGGACCGGTGAAGCAGCGTCTACCTTGTAACAATCAGGCGGCAACGCAGTCCGATGCGGAGAGTGTCTCTTCAAGTTCAGATGACTCATCGTCGTCGGATGGATCTTCGTAAGACTTTTTTCCTTAATGTTAACAGTAATAATTGTGATGATAGTAGTTGTTGGACCCTCTGTTAATGTAAGTTTATCTGCGCATTGTTCTCAGGTCGTCATCGGACGATTCCTCCGATGAATCTGAGGAAGGAACAAAATCCGGGCGTGACAAGGAAAATCAGGCTAGTGTGCCCGCCGTTGTTCGCACCTGCAAAACCTGTGAGGGGGACCATACGAAAAACAAGGATGGTCAACCGGAGCCTCTACTCCATTGTACAAAGTGCGACGTTCCAAGTGAGTAATGTAGCTAGCTGGAGGTGTGAGAGTACGTCTTATTTTGTGCCTAAGCTCATCGTTCTCGCGTAACTTTTCCTTTCCTCAAGATCACCCATCCTGCTTGGATCTCCGCCTGGACATGCTGCCATTTATCAAGAAATACAACTGGCAGTGTACAGACTGCAAAAATTGCATAGAATGCAATGATCCTGCGGACGAGGACAAGATGTTGTTTTGTGATCTGTGTGACCGAGGGTAAGGGAACTGATTTACTATCTCCCGCCCCGCCTCTGGTCTTACAAACTAAAGTGCATCCCTTTCTTTTCCTCCATAGGTATCACATATACTGCGTGGGACTGCGGAAAGTGCCCACGGGGCGATGGCACTGCAGAGTATGTTCTGTTTGTTTCTCATGTGGATGTACACAGGCTTCCCCTGAAGACCGCTTGGCGGAATGGCACCATGAGGTACGGCAAAAAACCGGACTTTAGGGGAGGGGACGGGAACAAAATCAAATTTTAATCGCCCACGCGTTAATTTGTTTGATTTCCAGTTTAAGAAGGGGGAGAAGAACACCCGGCATTTTACACACTCCTTGTGCGTCTCGTGCCATAAGCTGTACAAGAAGGGTCAGTACTGTCCGTCATGCTTGAAAGTTCACTTAAGGCTGGATGACACCAAAAATCTGGCGGAGTGCTGGTCTTGCGAGAAGTGGGTTCATAAAGGTAAGGGAAATTCAGAACTGAGTGTAATTTCTACCTGCTGTCGTGGGATCGGTGTTGCGATTGGCTTCCTTTGATTTAGTCATGCTAACTGCTACTTTTTCCTTTATGTTCTCTTCTCTTCTGTGGCTTTTTGACGTAAGCATAGGTTATCTGCGGTTAGGGATTTACTTGTAGATCTTATCTAAAAATGATCTGTGAGCTGAGCTGAGCAATTAAGAAGTCATTGGAAAGTAGTGCGTAGAATGCACAACCCTGCGCGTATTTTTGCAATTTCATCATTCACCCCTCTCATTTAGTGCTCTGCCTTAACGCCCACTGTAGTTTTTAAGGCAAAAGCTTTTTTTTGTCTGACCGTGAAGAATAAGTTGGGATGCATGGAAGTGATGATTAATAACGATGGATTTTTTTCAACTATTTAGAGTGCATCAAAAGACCTCTTCAGAGTGTTTTCGGCTTCATGTGTGACCCTTGCGACACGACATTCAGATCTAAAACGAAGGGATTACCACCAAACCAGAGGTTGAATCACAGTGCGAGTAACAGCAACCATCACCACCACAACAACAACAACCACAACCTTTCCAATAATTAACGGAGCAAACATTAATGTCCTGCCACGTGGCAACAACACGTTTACACAACACACATACCAAAACAGACTGCTTGAGTATAGATTACTCAGGTCTCGCGGCGCTTAACTTGGACGGAAGCGTTTAATTGCTTGAGAATCTAATATTCGTCGTTTTATACATCTTAGAATGGTTATTATTATCATTATTATTATTATTATTATTATTATTATTATTATTAGTACTACTACTACTGTCACTAAGATAGCACCGCATCAGCCATAGTTTTAGAGTTTGATATCAAAAAAATGTTATAAGCGTTTTAGAATTATTTCACAATATATTACATTTTACTGATATCATGAGTGGAGTCCTTTGGATGATTCATGCTTCAAAACTTGAACGCGGAAGCCGCGGAAGAAGGGAAAAAAATATGATGGTCTTAATATTATAATATTCTACTGAAAGTCCCCGTCTTTTGTATGCAGGAGATCAAATGATGAACGATGTTGAAACAGTATTTTTCACATTATCACCACCACCACCAACCACCACCACCTGAACCTTGAGTAAATTAAGCGTGGCAGTCTCCCCTGCTCTCTGTCTCACCCAGAGGGATCATCGTTATTGCCCTGAGAGGTGTCCTTAGATACAGAGAGAAGGTAGCAGGCCAGTTTCAAAAAGGGACTAATGTTTGGCTGTTGTGGGTGTGAAATGTTATAGCATTATTACTATTATTACTATTATTGTTATGTTGTTGTCCGATGCACCAATGGTATTGAGCTTCCAAAGCTGTCAGGAAAATTATTGTTGTAATTATGATAGTAATAATTGAGGAATTGGATTGAAATATGAATGTTTGTTTCCACTTGATAATAATATGCTTCTTAGTAATTTTACGTCAAGAGTTTCAGGGATAGTCCATAATGATTTGTACGATGTGCGAAAGTATACCCGGAGTTTTGAACTCTCACAGAGGAGTTATTATTATTATTCTTATTATTATTACAATCGCTATTATTATATAATATATGCTCCTACAAGCAGATTAATTATTTAAAGAGCGGCAGATAAACTCGTTGTGACTTTGACAGTCACTTGGAAAAGCGGAGAGGTATAAAAGTTAGTAGATAATTTTGAAGGGTTTTTAGGTGGAACAAAAATTATAGGTTGTCTTTGACTGCATGGGTACCACTATATAGTTGACATAGAATATGTTTAATCCTTTAATAAGTGGTCGCATGACTCATGTTAACATTATATTATTATTATTATTACTATAATTATACAATTAGGAATCTCAGTTGTCACTGGGGTCTCTGTCGTCCTCCGTTATACAATACACAGCATAAGAGTTTTTTTTTTGTTTTGAACAATTTCATGACGGTGTGAGATGCTATATTTTATGCCTGCTGCTGACCGTATGTGTAGCTTTGGTGCGATGGTTAAACTCTCACGGTCGGTACATGTATATGCATACGATATGGTGGCATGATTAAAAAGTACAAGTTTACAAGCGGAATCGTGCCTCAAAATGTTCTCTCGCAAGTAATTAATTTGTTTTTTGATGTTTTTAAAATAATTTTGGTTGGACATTTCAGTCGCCGTGTTTCAGTTTCGCTAATTACTGTTGTCATTACTGACGTCATCGTCTTCATAATCACCAGATCATCATTATCATCAGATTTTAATGTTGTAGCGGTAAATGATGGGAAATCGTTATGATGGTATATTCATGTAAAGATGATCTTGACGAGACGAATTATGAGTCACTAATCATAATGGAACAGCCGACACACGATAAATATATATTATATATATATATATACAAATATACAATAGTGATTTAAAAAATAGAAAGAGAAACCGTTGTCAACTCTCCGTTAATGATTATTATGATAGCTATTCTTATGATTATTTGTAAATATATCCTTGAGAATGTTTTCTATGTCACAATAAAAAATAAGCACACACGGCCGAGCAAAGTTATGAAATCTGGAAAGAGGTTTTTAATTATTTTGTAAACATCAAGTTTCTGCGTTTCGTTTCAGTTGGCGGGTTGGACGGAAAAGTCTGAAATAGTCTTTTTGTACATTATTTTGGTTCAGTGCAGGGGATAGTCCTTTGAAATAACTTGAATGGCTGTCCCGCTATACCCTGGTGATGTTGGTGGTACATTTTCAAAATTGACACTGAAAAAATTATACGGCAGTCATTTTCATATTGTGGTGCGAGCTGAAGCAAAGTGGGAATTGTGACCGGGTGTTTTTACATCCACTTGAGCGTGATATTCACAGGAGGGAATCCTGATCGGGATTTTGTGCTGCTGTGCGAGAGGGTATTAGTTTCATCAGGTACTACAGGTCCACAGATTCACTGCAGACAGGGAATAAAAGCTGGAATAATACCCAAGCGTCCCAAAAATTTCCCTCCTACTGATGTAAACCCTCACAACTAAAACACGGCAACATAGTTATTAGTTTATTAGTTACATTTCCATTCATTTATTCAACACTACGCCACACGGCTGCACTCCAAAATTATTATTTAATATATACTTGTTAATTTATACGTTTCTATGCGACTATGTTGTTATATAAACTTATGGCAGGAAGCAAAGGTTAACTCTACAGGTTTTACTACTACAGCGGAATAGCAGAAGTAAGGCATACAATCTTCCTATTTTCAATGAGATTTTATGCCATTTCACAAAATAGACGACTGTTAATTGTTCCCCGTAAGTGTATGGGATCTCATGTCCAAATACAAATAACAAAGAATGATTACGGATCAACTGGTTTAGAATTTAGAACAAGCTCCGTAACACTTGGAAGTGGAATTATGACAGATATACAGAAATAACATGGAGCTAACAAAAACAAATGAGCCCAACATCACAGTGATTTTCCCCATTTCACCACAGAAATAACATTAGTGCTGCCCAAGCTTAGGGTGCCCTAAATTGAGAAGGTTAACCTTTCGTACGAAGGCGGGAGCTGCTTGTCCAGACGACTTGCATGGCAGATTAGGATTAGTCCAAAAATTGATAGCAAACAGAATACGCAAGCTAGTATGACGGTCGTCGAAGTTTCCAGTTCTGGGACTGGGCGACTCTGGTCGGCGTAAACCGTTTCGTTCAGCATATACCCAACTGGCCAGCCCACGCCGTCTCCGGATATCTAATGGCGACAACAATTCGATAAATGATGTGTGCACTGGAATGGAATTATTGTGATCTCAAAGTGCTTTATGAAAAGCTCGAAATTACCTCTGTCCTAAAATCTAATCTTTCCCAGTCTTCCTCCGTTGTGAAATGGAATACATTTTGAAGAAGGGCGTAAATGTACTGTCCTCCGAAACATAACTGTTCCATGTAGATCAAAGGGAGCACTGAGAAAAAAATTATTCAAAATTAATTCAATTAAACTCATTATTCATACCCTCTATCTACTGTTATAATAGTCCAACTGCGGCTTACTTGGCTGGAAAGTTTTGTGGATGAAGACAAGATGGTCGAACCCATTCTCACAGATTCGTCTAAATCTAGATCTAAACTCAGTCTTGGAAGTTCGATGAGGCAAGTTCATATTGTTCATGATGTGGCCGAATGCAGAGTAAGCCTAGAAAATGAGTACACATGAATCACTTTCAACCTTACAAGCATTAAGATGTCACTCAATCAGTACACCCGTTGTCACTAGCAGTCGAAATTGGCAGCATCCAGATATATATACCATGAAGTCAGCTGTATGAACTTCCTTCGGCAACTCCGACGGAGCGAGACAATGGCTGGACTGAACTCGGTCGCAGAAATTCGGCATCAAAAGGGCTCCAACGACCTTCTCACAGCCGTCAACATCACTGGAGCCACGGAAAGTTAGGGTTCGATTACCCTACAGAGAAAACCAGCGCTCTGGAATTTGTGCTCCCTCTAAAAAGCGTAGATGGGGACTAAAGTCAGTCATTTGGTAAAACGGTTCAAAATTACAAGCATGGCGGTGAACGTTGCGTTATGTGCAACCGGTGCACATGGGACATTGAATATGTCATCCAAAGTTTTCTCGTAAGTATAGCCTGCTGGTTCACAAGGGCTGGAAACGTTGGCACTACCATTACCTTCCTTCACTTGATCCTACACAGAAATCAACAGGTATTAAGTCCACTGCAAGTTTCTCGAAGTATACCTTGTACCATCATATGTAAAAAGTGGATA
>WJFA01002814.1:0-14629 GCA_009870155.1 Pseudobourletiella spinata | reverse complement strand
GAGGAGATTTCTGCAAAGCAGTTCCTCGACTCGACATGAAGAGCCAACATTAAATTGGCCTTATAGTCGTATCGGAGATCGGAGCACAAGCAACATCGAGATCGCAACTTATAGATGCTAACCAGTCAACTTTTTTTCTACGATGCCATTCTCTTCAGTGTAGCTAAGTTTTGCAGATTATAAACGCACTCTAACTTCACCTTAGCAACAATGATATAACGAGATACACATAGGGATCACTCTGTCACGGTTTGAATTTTTGTGAGCGTACGCAGAAAAAAAAACTCACCGAGGATTAAACTGGAAAGTGTTGCTGCATAAGCGGGCATCACGTTCCACTCGAGAAGACACACGGAAGCTTCCTTGTCAAAATCAGCTCCTCGGAAACCCAAAAGTGGCGGACAGCATAGCATGAGGGCGGAGCACCAGGACACTGCTACCCAGCACTGGATCCGCGTCCTCGTCTGCACTACCTCGTATCTGATCGGTTTTCGTACTGCCACATACCTGCAAATACCAACGTGAAAACAGAAGGATTAACGCTGGAAAACATTAGAAAATCTGTGTAGCATATAAGAGAATTAAAATTTTCAAACCCAGGTGTGTGTGCAATCACTCAAACATTGGCTATCGAGATTGATTACTAGAAGGCATAGATTTAGTTGCCATAAGTTTGACTCAATTCATCCGGGTCTCAATCTCAAAAGTCAGACATTTCGTACTTCTATTTTGACATTATTTGCATATGTTTTTTAATATTCCTTCCGGTATTGCCAATAGTTTTGTCGTATTTTTTACAGTTTCTAATTTAGTAATTAAATATTCATAATTAATGCTATTATTTACCACACATCTAAAACAGATTGCATGGTTCAGGCTGCAAGCTGCAAAGCACAATGAAACGCGTAACCGAGACCTCGCACTTCATTGTTGTTGCCACCAACCCTACTGGTTGGAACCAGTATTTCGGCAGGTAGCTTTTGTGACGCTGTTTCCAGATTTCCTATGCTTTCGACTCAAGATCTGTGCTGGCATGACATGTGCGATGGCACTTTAAATTGAAGATATCTCCGAGACTTCAACTCAAAATATAGAAAGCTCTTCTCCACATGATCCCGTGTAAATTACGTCAGTTCAAAGTTGAAACATAGGTAAATCATCGAAACCGCGCAGGATTACATCTCAAAGCTACCAAATTCAGAATGCTCCGACGATTGAGATGTTCCATATGGCTGAATGGAAACTCCACTTTTACCATTTATCCACATTCATCATTTTCATTGCTGTGGCATGCGAAACTCCCGTCGAATTAAAATCTCATGTATTACTTCACTACACAGCACCAATTCATTTCTACGTAATCCTCCGGGAAAAACCATAACTGGAAACTAAATCAACGCGGAAAGTGTAAGGTTTATTTTTTATGCTACTTCCCCCGCTTAATACTCTTCAACGTGACGAGGAAGTGGAGCAAGAGAAAAACTGATGAGTCCTGGTCCTGTTCCTATAAACTCGCGCGCCAAAACCGGAGACAAATCAAGATCAAGCCGGAGTTAGATAACAAGAATTTAATCAGCTCCAACATGCTTCCTCTCCATTTGCACTGTTCACTTCTACCACTAACTGCCCCGCATGCAAAAGCAGAGCAGAGTGAAGCAAATTACATCTTGAACTGACGACTCCATCATTGCCCAGAGAGTAACAACCTCTCCTGCCTCTAAAATAATGAGGAAATCAAAAGTCAACGTAAAATTCATTTCACTCTGAGCATGTCAGCCAATATGTGACTTTCCAGCCGACCAATTTTTCCCGTTCAAACAGACTCGCAGAATATTAAGCGCATGAGTGGATGCCCGCAGATTCCATAATTCTACGCAAAACTTCCCAATATCTTCGGCACCATCAATCCATGGTTTACGACAACCGTTCTTCTGCTCCCAGATGACTTATTCAAGTGCTTCTATTCATTTAGTTTCCTCCCATTCAACGCAATACTGTTTTCTTGGTTACCAAATGAGCTGAACCTTCGTTCTCAATATAAAGTGCGGAAACCGTAAGAATTGCTAACATTCAACCTACAACGTATCCATTCCTTTGCTGCTCCAAACCGTAGAATTATGGCCTTTAATGAGCGCTGCCACTACATAGGTACTTTCTAATACCGCTGCTAATCACAGCTGAAACATAATTATCAAGTTGGCTGTATTAAATGAGAAATAAAACGAGAGTCTCCATACCTGTCTACACTCATCCACATGAGTGTGTAAATGGAAGCAGTCCACAGAACGGCTCCTAAGTATCCGGACGCTTTGCATATCACATCACCATATACCCAGTGTTGAATCAGTGTTGGATAAACTGAGAGTGGGACAACGAGCACGCCCGCCAGTAAATCAGCAACGGACAGCGACAGAAGATAATACGTCAGAACTTCCCGTGGACCTGAAATCAAGCCAATTAAACCACACCATTAAACTTAATCTCTTCAGTTCAAGCCAATTATTCATCAGCATCCTTCCCTCTGACTGAGGTCTTCCCGCCGTTTACGCTCGTACTTTTATAGGATGTGGATGAAAACCTAGGCGTCTGCTCGCAGTACAATAAGTATGGTACGTACATAATCATGCAACGACTCCCATATAGTACTAGATTAATGCCTCTGATCATGTAAGTAGCACAGTAAGTCTGCGGTGGTGGTGGAGATGGTGTGGTGGCAGCCGGCTAGCTGTAAAACTATCAACTCCCCACACCCCTCATCCTCGTTATACATACCAACTGAGAGTAATTGAATTAATTACAGTGTTTACAGCCTTATCATGATTTATGGAGCTGCCAAAACCTCGGCAGAAGGATCTCCCTGTACTTTAATAAGTTTTATGAAAAACACTTTCAGTAACGGCGGCGGCGGCGGGTAAGTCCCTTGCCCGATGACGGCGACAAGGTGCTTCCCGCTAAAATCAATAGTTCCAGGAGCCACATCACATCATGGAAAGAGGGAGAGAGAGAGAGAGAGAAAGGCGAGGGAGGCAGGGTGAGAAACTATGATTACAGATTCGAACACACGTAAAACCAACCAACAGACCATAGCTATAGGAAACTCGCATTTGAGGCTGCGAGAAGGAGAGTGTGTGAGTGAAAGAGAGTGAGGAGAAGCAGAAGAGAAAGGCCGTGTGCGGGGAAACTAAATCAGCATCATCGTTCCCGCTAATTACATTAACACCGTTCGTCCGACTCGCTCTCTTCTAAATTTATAATTATAATACTCCACTCCATGGTTAAGACTGCTTGCTTGCTTTGTGGAATTGTGCCAGGAAGGACGTCACATTATTTCACTTCTCCACACCATCACACCACACACTGCTGTAGTGCCATTCCAACTTGGGCCGTAAAATATATAATAATGGAACAGTTTCCCTACTCCATCCCTACTACCTATACCTACACTCTCACAAGCATCAATTTACACGCACGCACACACATTTGGACCCTTAAACTCTCACACGCATAGACCCCCACGCCCAATGACCCGAGGAACACACCTCCATTTATAGATTGACACACACACGCTCCTAAACTCACACTAGTCCTGCTATAATGTAACTCCGCACTCTCTTTTCACCAAGCCTTTGCCGGCTTAATCAAATAAAAAGCATCGATTCCGCTGCAGTATATCTCCGACTTACAGGCTTTCTACGGCTCATCCATTATCATAACTCAGCCTGAATGAGCCAAGTTACAAAAATCGAGGGGCCATGAGTGGGAGTCCATCATTTTCTATTGCCATACATTAACTTACTTTAGTGAGATGGGCGTCCTTGGGCACGGGATATAAAGTACGCGTACGTATATATGATGTTTTACAAAATTCCGTGGCGCCGGGCATTATTATGGTACCAGCCTACAGTAGAATGTCCCAGTGCCTCATTGTATGTGTTTGTGTGTGTGTAACTGCAGAAGATCCATGGGTGTCATTTTCCCGGTCATACAATAAGTATAGCTAATCAGGAACTTGTTTTATAGTAGGGAATTTACCTCTTTCTTGCGTTCCAATTCCAATAATATTCCTACTACTTGTAGGAACCGTAGTGCTACCACATGAACTTAAGAGAATTTTATTTCTATTATATAATGGAAAGACAGTGGAGAATTTTCCTAAGGGAAACTACCAGCGTCGTATAGTCTCCCTCCGCACCATCGTATCCTCTTCAAGTGGCCAAGAGTCGTTTTCCAAATTTATGCTGTACAATAAAGACGGTAAGATGAGGCTACCGAGATACGTCTTCCTCCTGAAAATACCTGGCCATTTCAGCTGGGGGAAGAATAATGAGGCTGTGAAAGGAAATCGCTTGAGATTTCAGTACATAAGCATAGCCCGGAGCCACTCTCAGTGCTTAATTCCCTCTTTGCGGGCAGAATGACAGTAATGATACATAATTTCTATATCTCCTTCACAATAAACACTTAAATGACTCTCCTATTTTCTAATCTCTCGTATACTAGATTGAGTGACGCAATTACGGGACACCAGCAACCCGGAGGAAGTAATCATGAAAGAGAGGATTCACCGCTTGTAGATTTGAGGCTGAAACTATGCATACTTATCTCCTATTATTATTATGATAAAGGACTGTGTCTGGTAGACTTTCAAATGATGACTGATATACCGTGCCTGGAGTTCCGTTCTGGAGTAACACTTGTCTGTACTGACCATCTCAAAATTCAATACAGGGATCATAAGTGGGAACACTACAAACGGACCCACAGGGCATTTGCCAAGGCTTGAGATTTGCCGTATTAGCATACAATACCGTAGCAACTGCAAGTATCACTCAATCCATTCGCCCTGTACATTATTTCCCGATCCGCGCAATAATAACTTCACAAGGTTAACAAACAAGTCTCAGTCAGAATGAAAACTCGAAGGTGGTCTATCGCATGGAAATCGGAGAGTTCTAGATACGAAGTTTAGGTTGGGGACATTTCATAATGGGGAGGAACGTCAAAACAAAGATAACTCTACGTTCATCCGTTAGAAGTGGCGGGGAAGAGTGGGATGAGGATGAGCCAATAATATTTCGGTGGAGTGGTACAAAGTACAAATAAAACAGGTGAGCCCATCCGTTGAGGGCTCTGAGGGCTGACAGAGTTTTGGTGAACTACAAAACTTTCCCTGTAGCCCTGTACACAGCAGTATACAGGAGAATAGGGAGGAAGACAGTCCCGGCACCGCAAAGGCTGACGACGACTGTGTGAGAGTGAGGAGATTGCGCTCTGACAGGGAACGAGAGATTATTTGTCCAAAGTTTACTCTTTGTTCTTTACATACACACACACACACACACACACACACACACACACACACACCCACTTACATAGGGAATAGTTTGAAAAGTCGGTCGTTTCTGACATGTTCATCAGGCAGAGGCCCATGTTATTTCATAACAAGGAGAGGAGTAAAGGGATGTCCTGCGTCCGAAATCCGATCAAAAGATTAAACCCTGAGTCTGAGTAGAATACCCACAAAAGCTAGGAGCATAATTATTAGTAATGGAATTGAAGTTATGCTGTGCACGAGTCCTCCCCAATAATGCTCCTCGGTGCCACATCTTGCTCAAATCTACGAAACAACCTACAGCCCTTAGGGCCAATCCGCTTATATAAATAAAAATAGGATGAGCTCTGGGACGTAAGGCACATACTATAAGTTGGCCCATTATTGGAGTCAAACTCTCCCCACAGTAAAGTTACTTGTACAAGGCTATTATGTTTTAGAGCTGAACGCTATAAAAGTAGCGGTACTCCTTCTACCAAACCAAGTATTGCTACGGGGCGGAAATACTAGAAACTGCTACTTCGCTATAATGCGGAGCCGGAGCCATTCACAAAGGGGAGTGAGTGCTGTAACGAAAAGACAAGTTCACTCTGGAGTCTGGACCGACTGAGAGTCGGAATGGAAGGGTCGCTTACTCAGCAACCTATCTTATGCCCCTAGTGAATGACCATTTTGAACGAGCCTCCCGGATCCGGGGAAGCTTCATTGTATTGGCGAGTTTGGAAATTCCGCCGTACATCTTCACCTTCCTAGGCCCTCCCATAACTCTCTGCGGAAAAGTCCTGCAGTATCCCACGTAGACTCACTCCTCTTCTTACACTGCACCAGTCCTCACAGACTTTTTTCATCGACTTTTTTCCATGACAAAATTTATTTTTGAGAGCATATAGGAATAGTATAACTCTGGAAGCTATACCAGCATATGCGGACAAAGTGTAAGGAAATGTGCACAGTGCACACTGCAGTAATAGTACCTAGGGTACATGCAATGTGGAGACGAGTTGGGGGGAAAGTCATGTAGACGTGACATGAAATCGTAAAAGACGAGTCTTTTGACATTTTGCCTCTGTCTCAATTAAGAATAATGTATATAGGACTGCTCGGAGCAGCATATGACTGCACTACTTTTGCCCATTTTAATACGCCCTGTCGTAATAACCAAGTATTGATTTCTCCTCTAAATTATACGAAAAGTAAAAGCTACAGCCTACGCCTCATGCTTCCACAGATTACGTACATAAGAGGTGTAAGTGGGAGACAGCGAGAGGCTGGGTCATTAAACAGACGAACAGAGAGCCTATTCGTAAAGCTAGGCGAATTCAAATGTTTGGAAAATTAGTTTTCTCCTCTGTCCCCCCGCAGCAGAATAATTGAATACATTGGATTCGATTGCATCAAAAGTATTGTTGTTGTGTACATCCCAGGAGAAATGGCGTAATATGCATAGTAGCGTTAGGGAACACTGGGAATTAACATTCCGCATACAACCGAGAGTCAGTTGAGCATACAGCACTTGTTTGACCGTATTGTATGCGTAGCATACTCACCGACTCTACGACTGTGAACTGCGAAACCAACTTCGGACCAACGCAGTAACAACACAGAGAGGCACCAACAACAACAACAACAACAACAACTGATCTCCAGTTATTTACTCAATGATCCTTTTCAGATTACACGCAGCGTGGGACATTCTAAATGGAGCTGATCCAGATGAACATTTGTACGGTAACTGGTAAAAAGATTCACGGCCCAGCGACTGGTGATACAATGTAGCCTGAGCTCAGAGTTGCGACTGCGCAAGCAACCTCCTGGAAATTCGTCCAACTTCTACATATCTTACATGCGTATCTGCTTTAGATACATTAAATCTCAAAACACAATAAACAAATACGCATGATCTCTAGTATTTTAGCAATAATTGTCTCAGAAGAACACAAAATTGTTTGCCATTCAATTCGTATTATAATTCAAATTTTTTCCATGTTTTTTGGCATTTGTGATTTCTGGCTTTGTAAATCCACGGTATTGTAAAATGCGCTCCAGGAGCAAAAATGGGCACTTCAGCTGAGAATCCGTCACGGGCCTCATCTTAAGTTTCACATTGGGCTCGTTTTAATTTTGAATTTACGGGGACCAACATGTATGGCTATCGATAAGCTCGTGGATGTTTGTGGTAAAACCTGATTGGGGACTTTGAAATTGCCTTCCGAAAATTACTCACGAGTATCTTATACGTACGTAATCACGCCCCTAAAAAGTTTTATTGCCTTTTAGAGTTGTGCCGCGCCGTAAATAATCCTGTAAGCATGACATTTAAATACACATTTGATCCAGAGCAGTGGATAAGGCTTATCGCTGGTGGACTACTTCAGCGGCAAAGATGTGTGCATGTATATTCGAAGTTGTGACATATTGGTAAACGGACTACAGAAAAGGTAAAATAAGAAGAGAGTGAAATTCAGAACAAGATGCAAGTATCAGATTGTCTCAAGCCTGTGCAATACTACCGCGAGGGTCTCTCAGCTCGTCTGATGTACTCNGGTCTCTCAGCTCGTCTGATGTACTCGTGGTGGAAAATACTGTGAGTAAAATGGCGTAACCTTTACTAGGTCCCCATACGACTGCTCCTCTTTCTGACTCTGTCTCTTGAAGGAAGACCTTGGCTCAAGCATGCACACTACGAAAGATCTTCCAGCAGTCGCGAAAGCATCAAGTGGGCCCCAGAGACTCTCTCCCAGCACCACGAACGGAGATAATTTTAATGAATTTCTGAATTTTTCATGAACAGCGCCAGAAATAAGGGTTCCCTCACATGATCATGTGCAACCAGGCGTACGAAACCATGGACTTCCAAGACATCGATAACAGTAGCGCCAGCATGGCGTGTGGACAAGGGAACAAGTGGGATCCATATGAGGAGTGGCAGCTATACATGATTATTCTATGAGGAAAAAATGGGAACTAAAAGGAACTCTTGCCGTCCACACTATCATACCCATCACAAACTCTTATGTATTACAGAGCGGACGCATTTGGCTCTGTGCCACATGGAACTGACCTGGAGCAGTAATGAAAGTGGCAATGATGATCACATTGGTGACGATGATGAGGACGCCGATGGAGAGGATTATGACAGCTTGAACAAGAGCTTCTATTTGAATCGGAATTCCACCAGCCCCATCGTCCAAGATTATCATAGCACCCTCCCGATGAAACATTTGTCCACCCTGGGAACCCTGTAAGCCAACACAACATAATTTCATATTAGTATACTATACTCTGTATGCTTTAACAGTCACCTCACTTTTCCAACACTCATGAAACATTCATGATTACTCATATCCCTCCTTCTCCACTTAATTATTTCCTCGCATGCATGAGGTCCGGGGAACTTCACGTGCAGCATTTATACTACGACTCGCCCGCACTGCCCTTCAGCACCCGCTCCCTGACGAACTTGAACTATGCTGTCAGACCACGCAGCCACTTTTCCAGCTCACATTGACAAGGCTTGAGCTGCTAGGATACACCCTAATTAATCCAATTTCTAATTTGCTAAATGCTACTAACACAGCCATGACGAACCCGGCTCGCTTCCCCTCCCCCTTCCCACCGAAGTATGTGGATGGAGACTCATGTATACTTCATAACTCATCGTCTGTATGGCTCCACCTACCACCCATAGTGATCCTGGGCAAGTCAGCCTAATAAAGCTCATGTCGAGCTGCGGAACAAGAGTGTATGAGCAGTGCCGCAAAGAGTTGCGTTCCAGTTCCTGAAAGTTCACCCGATACTCGTGGCGATGAAACGACGTAGAAGTAAAACCTGACGAGGAAATGTAATTCTGATCAATGTCTCCTGGCAATTTAGTTCCACTGCCGTATACCACTGGACCTCACAAGGCTTCCCTAACCTCCCATACATACGAAGTAGAATATCAAGTTCCAATGTGTGTACTGTAGGCAGTGATGGTACACTAGGATCGAAAACTGACTCCGCCAGGTCGAAGCCTTAGGAAGAAATGGCCACCAATGCATCGGTTTTAGCGACCATTCGTAGCTTACTAACCTGTAACAAGGGAACACATTTCCTTGCTAAGATCCTCCGCGGCTTATTCCACCAACCCGTCCGGGACGATTACTTTCCAGCTAACCCGCACGTAAACACCTACACTTCCCCTTCAATTAGATCAATGTTATACGGTCGATACGTCCCTGTCTTAATTACAGTCCTATAGCGTGCTTCTGTCCGTCCCGTAGTATTTACTTTAAATCCCTACAATATCCTGTAAAGTGGGAAATGCTCAAGCATGTGGGAGAAACCTTGTGGACTTAATTGGATTTCAAGTGAAAAATCCGCCTGAACTGGGGGCAGCGGCGGGCAAAGGCGTCTAGCCCCAGTGTCAGAAGCACAGCGCCGCTAGCACATCCAGTCTCTCCACTCAATGCGTCCCGTGGGTATTTTCGGAGACGGAACGCGGGGCGCATTCTGTCGTAACTCATTCAGCCGCACGGTCATCATCACACCCCCCAATACAGTAGCCGTAAGCATGCTATACCCTCCTCTATTACTCTATACCAAGGGAATGATTAGGGAAAATTCTCCCTCAGCTGACCCACAGTAGCGCTGCACATTTACTAACTTTCTAACACACACACACACACCTTTAGAAGCCCGGAGACGTGCTAACTTGGTCGACTTGAGTCCGGTCTCGTCAGCGGTACTTAAACGTGATTTTACATGGGGAGCAAAGTTCCTTTGACACGTTCTACATAGTTTCCTACTCTGAAGAAGCCGCAGTGAAGATCCTTTTCTCCTTCTAAAAAACAAAGGAAGGAGAATTACATGAGAACTTTGTAGCTCCTTTTACTGCCGTCGACATGGAGGAGAGCGTCCGTGTTGTGGGACTTAGATCTTATACAGACCGGAATAAATTCGAATCAATTCCGTGCTACTATTCCCTACTTTGCAATTTTTTACGTTAACTGGGCTGGATCTCGACAGTTGAGAGATCGGCCCAAAAGTCTGGATAGGTGCGTGTGCGAGGAGGCAAGGAGGAGTGGAGGATAGAGTACACACGGAATAACTGTTTCCTCCATTTTCAAGCGTTTCCAAAAAAAACTCTATGCAATTCATATTTGGATGAATTGTGCACGGGAAACGTGGAAACTGATGGGATATGGAAAAGAAATCTGATTCCCTCCGTAGTAAATCAACACTAAGCGATTACGGCTCACTGACTCCCATGTTTTCTCATCCATGATATTTTTCTTCCTATTCCCTTTGCTCCATGGTGTGGGGCTCCTTGCAAAAAAATCTTACTTTCTCTCACAGCATTTATTCCGGGATATCTCCACCCCTTTGAGCTCCGCTTCAAACTCGTCCGCCCCCATACATGTTAGCACGGCATACAGTCATGGCCTATATACCCGCCTTTACAGTGTTGAGCCACTATGAGAGAATACGTAACGAGGGAGACTACTGATTTTGTCAGATTGTTTCAAGTATAACCCCGAGTGTGTTCTAAATATTGGATAACTTGGAGTTTTCTAAAAATTTGAGATTAGCTTTTTCGAACATTTTCGTCGTATTACTTGTAATATTATTAGGATTTCCAAAATAAAATGAGTACATGGATTCAAAAATTAAGGCCGGATAGCTAATTATTTGCTAAGTTTTTACTGACCATAATTTCTAGTTTGTAGGATCCCAGTTTTGAGACGCTCTACGTCCGAAACCTCAGCGGAGTTGAAAACCTCATTTTGCACCAAATAACATGCCGAGATCAAACTTACTGCATAGTATCTTGACCATTTGAATTCTATGGTGGATCGTAGTTTTTTCCTAGTTGAATACTGTTTTTGCTGCAAAATTGCAAATTTTGTCCGCATTGAAATTCCTCAAAAAACCAGTTTTTTGCCTGCAACTTGGAATCAGTTTACCGTGGTTGGTTTGGGACATGGCAAAAATATCCTCAGAAAATATATTCTAGCTTCAGTGCTTATTCCTATCCTTGTCACTCCAACTACAAGTTAAGTTCCACATATCGTAGCATTGTGAAACACATTGTATAGTTACAATTGCACGTAGAAGCATTGGGAAATGAGTGAGAAAAGTTTTACATCGATTCTCTGTCCTCATTCCCACTCCGACAGGTAACAGAGTACGTATGTGTGATAAAGACTTTAGTGGGAGTGAAGGAAGGACAGGATGAATGGCTTCATGGGATAGGCGGGTCTTTTCTAACTCAATCCACCATCATCATTGTTCCCTATTCTTCTGTACAAGCACACAAGTTTTCGCAAAGTGAATTTTTCCACTTAGCAAGTACTATGTTTACTCTACACTCTGAGCACCGCCATATGCTCATGTTAATACCGTAATGGATGCGTTAATAAACAATAATACGGGCCGGTGCACTTACGGGGTTGCTGTCAAGGTTTTTTTATGACCATAACCGCCGCCCCGATAATGTGCGGGTGCAAGAGTTAGATTCTCCCCGAGAAGGAGTATTAATGGAAGGCGGAAGGACATGCGGAAGGAAAGGCCCTCTGACGTGGAAACAAACAACATTATCTTCCCCTTCCAAGAACCCGCCGTTCCACTCTGGATTCCTTTGCATAATCTTCTTGTATCACATAGAATGTGAGCGTAGAGATTGTAATGAGCCTCCTGCTCCTCATTATTATCCTCCTCACTGTCATGACCACGAGAAATAAGCAGTTGTGTTGTTGTCTACCTTTCATTATTGTTATTGTTATCATTATCATCATTATGATTATTATTAATACAAAGGGATGAGGGTAAAGATACATGTATACATATGCTGTAGATTATGGAGCATTTCCGGGTATGAATTACATGTAATCCTAGGAGTACATCGGTCAAATAGAACTTCTGGTACTACTTGTATGTGCTTCCGTACTCCTACGCGTACACTACTATACATCTCGAGAGCGAGAGCTCCGTGTATGCACGGGCTTTAATAAATGTTCGTGCGAAAGTGTTGTAAATTTCCCTTGCCAGCCATTGACGACGGGGAGCATGCTGTGCGCATCCATATGCACTCTGACTTCTCCCGAAAGTCATCACCTAGCCCGGCATGCAACGGCATTCACAGTACACACGCACACACACACACACACACACACTCACACATACAAATAACATAACCGAGGGAGCCTGGGATCCTTGTTGGAAAAACCTTTCACCATTTCCCTGTTGTTGTAAGCAACAACATACATTATACAAGTCAGGGGACCGTATCGTCTCCCTTATAATACCACCACTACGCATTCTTGTGTGTGGAGTTAAATTATTGGTTGGCGGAACGACTCTCTCTCTCTCTCTCTGTATATACTGTATCATTTGGAGCGCTGAAGGTGGTCTGGTCACATTATATTTTATCTGTACATTAAATTCCATTATAGTTCCACCTTCTCCGTGGCGAAATGTTGGGAGGAAGGGTGTACACACACAAACACATGCACAGACAAATTCACACGAGATCTCTCGAGGTGTCTCGCTAAAATCTTTGGGCAGAGCGGGCGGGTATGTATTTGCCGGAGGACGTGTGCATATGTTGTGTGGCTTGTGCAAGGAATAAATATGTTTCCTTATTACCTCACGGGACTTTCCGGGTCCGATATCCGGGATTTCGGGCGTAGATGCCTGATGATTACTCCTTCATTTCCTCCCCGCAGTCCCAATGGTTCCAGTGGTTCTTGTCCTTGTTGTTGTCCTCGTGCTAATCTTTATGATACTTCTCGGATCCATCCTTTACACCACGGACTTTCTCTCGTTTTTGACAAGGCGAAAACTTTCCACTTCTCTGTCGTCCCCACCACTGATCTCACTTGTTATCTCACCAGGTGTGTAGGATTCCTCCATGCAACCAAGTACACACACCCGCACACACACACACACACACACACACAAACACACTTTACTCAAACGCCCACACTTGTGACACACATAAGGGAACGCCGCTCTTCTCCTTACTACTATTATTTTTATTATTACATATACAGTGCTGAACCACGGCGGGCCAAAGGATTCTCATGTGGCGTGGGGAGTGAAAGGGAAACACATAAATTGGAGCGGCGAAGGATCGTTGTGGTCGTTGTCGTCTACTATTTCTCTTGCCCGGGAACACAATACGTGAGATAAAAAAACAAAAAGTCCCCGTCAAGCTCTTCGTCCTCTTCTTCGTCGTCTTCTTCTTCTTCTGTTGCTGCTGCTGCAGCTACCTCCTCCCTCCAATCTTCCCTTCGTCCTTCTCTTCGACTCCGACCTGGATCTCTGCGTACCTCTTCCACTTCTTCCCCACCACCACAACCACCGCGTCCGCCTCCTCCTCCTCTCACTCTTTTCACAAGAAGATCCTCCGTGTTTGACTCAGTGTGACTGAAAGGTTGTGGTGGTCGTTGTGAGTCACTCTCCTGACTCACCATCCAACATGCATACGCTCATGTATATGTAGAGAGAGAGAGAGAGAGTCAAATACACGCAGCCACACTCACACGCACTCCACTCCCCCCAATCACTTGAGCTTCTCACTTTTTTTTATTCTAATATAAAATCCGCAGGGATGAGATAGTAGTGTCACCATTCGCAATGTATTTTTGATGACCACTTCACCAGAGGGTACCCTGTCTCTGTCGCTCTCACTCACTCCCCCCTTAAACTACCCGGGCATGCACGGATGAGTGACAGGAGGGGGAGAAAAGAGCAGCAAAAAAGTTCCAGCCTCTCAAAATTATGATGGCGACTGTTATTATTTACTATTATTATGGCTATTATTACTGTTGTTATTTCAGAGGGAACTAAGGTAGATTATGGTTCACTGTTTCAGCTCCCTACGAAAGGTCAGGACAGGATACGTCCCAGAAGAGCAGTTCACTCGAAGAAATAACTGACAGAGAGAAGGGTGAGTCTGTTGCGGTGGTAGAAGCGGGTTTTCAAGGTGAAAATTATTAATGTAAAAAAGGGACGACGAGAGTACAACTCCTCTTCTCACGGCTGCCTGAGTAGTAGTGTAGCGGTAGTTAGTAGCTCAGCTAGTATTAAGTACAGTACCGGAAGGCATTTTCTGGGAGCGGAGTGAGGGAAAGTAAGTAAAAGACTGGGAGGTAGAGTAAAAGCGAGGAGATATTGGAAAAGCGCGAGAGAGACAGAGAGAGAGAGAGAGAGAGAGTGGCGAGGGGAAAATGTGGGCTCTCCCGTTCCTCCTGAGCTGACTGTGCAAGTGAGAGGGAGCGGGCGGGGAAGGAGCTATGTGCAGAGCCGGAGGAA
>WJFA01002813.1:0-14632 GCA_009870155.1 Pseudobourletiella spinata | reverse complement strand
AATTCCAAGCTTGTATCTGTCCCACTTTAAATATGCATTTCCTTAAAATTAGGTTAGGTTCCAATCCCTGACTAGGTGCATATTGCACGTACTGATAATTCCAACCCCGTATCTGTTTCATTCTAAATATGCAATTCATTCAAATAAGGTTAGGTTCCAATCCCCAACTAGTTACGGATTGCTCCTACTGTCATTTCCAACCTTGCCTCTACCCCGCCTTAGATATGCAATTCATTAAAGTTAGGTTAGGTTCCAATCCCCGACTAGGTACATATTGCACATACTGATAATTCCAACCCCGTATGTGTCCTACTTTAAATATGCAATTCAATATGGTTAGGTTCAAATCCCCCGCTAAGCATACATTCCACCCACTGAAATTTCAGAACATGACTGCACCCCACCTTAAATATGGAATTCGTTAAAATTAGGTTAGGTTCCAATCCGCCACTAGTTATATATTACGACCACTGGCTATTTCGACCTTGCAGAATTGAATATTTTAAATTCATATTTCAACTAGCTTGCTGACAAAGAAACTAAATACGGTGGTTACTGACATTGCGTTTTGAGCAATCGTCACGGCCGAACAGTGTATTGTAAGGAACGGCTTTGATTGGTGTTCTGATTATCTTATGGAACTGTAAATAATGTTCCGATACTGGTTACCCATAAGTGATTTGAAAAATTATTGGTAAATACGAATTCGTGTAATGAGTAAAAGTATCTTTGTATTTGTATTTGCAATTGACCGGTTTAAGCGTTCGTATGTCTTTATTTGTGTTTTATTTACAGGTACATTATTTGTAGTGGCAAAAACCTGCAACATTTCAATGAAAAATTGCATAGGAAAATACAAATTTAAATGGGAAATACGAGTAACAAGCACAGGTATTCGTGTATTTGCAGTTGTCACTGACCTGCTCAAGCATTCGCATTTTCGTTTTTCTATTTGCCAATGGTGGGGTTAAGCATTCTTATTTCTGTACTATATTTGCCAATGACAAGTATTTTACTAGTAGTAAGCCCTGCTACCCAGCAGACGTACAATTCTGCTCCCCGAGCTTTTGATGTCTGCCAAGGATCTAAGTGTAGGTCGTTCGCGTTCTAGATTTCTAAAAATTGTGAAAGGTCGTTTTAAACTTCCTTTTCTATTGCAAGAATCACAAGCCCGCACGTCATTTGACGCGATGAGAAATGTTAGGTATTCATATCAGCATGCGTCGAATAGTTGCACTACCATGCGCGGTGTAAGCCTCTGAATGGTCTTTTCATGTACACCAATCCCGGTTGGATCCTGTGTTTTCCTGATTTATATAATTAATGTATGCTACAAATAGGGTCGCTTTGAAATGTCAAAGTACGCTGTGTTAGAAATCAAAATTGTAAATTTTTTACGGCACGCAATTACGAGTGTGAACGATTAAGTGTTGTCTTGACTCCGCATTCGTTTCTGGCGCCCACGATATGCCTGAATCTAATTGGTGGATTCTAGGTTTGAATTATACAGTGGCACCGTATATTGTCGGATGTGCCACCGTAGAACACATGTTTTCGTATTTTAGGCAATTATCACTTTTCCTGTAACTTTTGTTGGGTCCCAGCGCATAAAATTCATTCTTGGGGATAACTAACTGCGTACGAACATCATTTGTGCATGTTTGTGTGACTTTAGACTCGGAAAGTGCTGATTTTGGCCCTAAATGTGGGTAATGTGTGTTATGTGGGCTTGAGGTGGGTTATGCAGTGGTTCGTAAAAGTTTGACACAATTGCGACATTTCGAGGCTTTTTGCACATTCAACTATATGCCATATTTCATACTTTATCACTGTGAAAGGCCTTCATCTAAAAGTTTAACCAACTCTGTGGGTTAACTAATTCCTTTTGAATCCACTTACAAGTTGGTAAGAAAAATATTTCTAGATTTTCGCTTTTTCTAGCATAAGGGTTTTCGGATGGAAAATAAGTGCTTTAGGGACTCATGACTTTTACTCAGGTGGCAGAATTAATCAGTGCAGTGAAATTTGGGATTCAGGTGTCCATACATCGAATACATAAGATGAACATAATATCAAATCTCAATTTTACGCTGTGCTCCAAATATTGGTGAGGCTAGATCGGTTCCCCGACATTAATCTGCCATACATTCTGCCCAAATCTGCCCGACATTCACAGCTATAAATTGCGTGGAATGAACATATCTTGTGCCTTAAATCTTTGACTCATAAGGATTGTCGATTTGAACACACGTGGATGAAATGTTTTCACAGAGAATCGACTACAGCTCAGGATCAAACATGTCTCCAGATCCTCCTCGAGATGATTCGGAATCTGGAAATTCTTTGAATCCTGAAGGAGTTTACTTTCTACCCATTCCTGATGATGACGATGAATTCATGGCTGACGAAAATGGAGAACATGAGCTGGACTTTTCGGATCATGAAAGCAATTACACGGACTTCTCAGACGACGACCAGCCAGTGAATAGCATTGGACCTTCTGACGTTACTCTTGAGAATGAAGGCAGAGTCATGGCTCGGTACCACCTTCTCATTCCGATGCCAGCCGGTGAGAATCCTCACACCGCAGAAGAAACGACTACTCCGGAAGATCAAGTTGGAAATGGAGCGGGTGCTAGCGGTCATGATGCAGAAGATGCTACTGCCGTTCCTGATCGTGATGGTGATGACGAAAAAGATAAGGAGAGTGGAAAGAAAAGGGAGATTGATCTGACAGAAAATCAAGTGGAAATAATTAAAAACGCCATGAAAACTTTTACTCTTCCGCCTTCTTCTATACCCCATTGGGCGGAGGAGATTGACGAAAACTCGTGGAAGGAAAGGCTATTTAGTGCTATTCAGAAGAAGTCAAACTCGAACAGTGCTGACACTGTTGTGAGCCAAGGAAGTTCAAGCTAATGAAACTCTGTGGTTCCAAGAACTAATGATTCGCAGTTTCTGCTAGGTATGATTTTTGTGCACATTATTGTTTAACATCAGGAGTGGACAGATGCTTCTGTAATTGGAAGTTTGATCGGGCACTTAACGTGATCGTTTTGTAATTCTACCACCATCAAAGTTAATTGTATAAATTAGTTCTTTCAGACGAAAATATTTCTACGGAGTTCAAATGCATTCATAAACCCCACAAGCTAGCAATTGCCAGGTTTATGTTGTTGGATTTAAAGTCAATCTGTTCGCTATACTCACGCTGAAGACTATGTGAATTCGGATACTCACACAAGAGTTGAACAAACGCAATAAGAATAACATTTTTGACAGGCCGATTCTATAACATTTATTGTTATTATTCAAAGCGGTCTACTTTTGGCCTTTGATTACAAAGTGCAGACAACTTTGCAGACTTATTTGGTTTAGGGATATAGCATTATTCTAGACACTCTTCAAAATATCAAACGTCAAGAAAGTACGAAATATCTGGAGTAAAACTGGAATCAACTCTGGAAATGGTTATCATCATACATCTGCTCAGAGCTGCTCAAAAGTCACCTCTCACCCCTAAAGAGATGGCTTACGACTATACGACAGAAACTGAGGTATAGCTAACAGTGTGCAAACAAAGTAACATCAACAACAACAACGAATGTAAATATTAAATACATCCAAAAAGCTATAACATGGTGGAAGAGTATACGGTCTTTAAAAAAGGAACAAATGACTACAGAGACAATCGTTCGGATTTAAGAAGCGAATAAGTAATGACTAAATCACCCGGCCCTTTCCACAGTAAGTGTTTCACAGTCCTTAAATCCATATCGGGACTCAGTGGAGTCTCTAGACAGAACAGGCGAACCCGTTCCTCCGCCGGAACATCAGCCCCGCTCACACTGCCCGACGTAGACTGCTGATTCTCCTCTTCCACTTTCTCCAACACGTGCTCCATTACTTTTCGCATGGAAATGAAATCATTGGCGAATAACCTTTCCCTGAAACAAAAGATTTTGAGATATCAGCAAAGTTTTCACGTGAATGTCCTCGAGTATAATAATAGTACCTTTTTAGACTCTTCCCATTCATAGCGTGCGGTGTGAGGAAAAATAAAATTTTCACAAATTTAGGTGGCTGTCCATCATCCATAATTTGCTCCGCTACCCACTGGGGAATGGCTTCAGCCAAACAGGAGCGCTCGGCTTCACCACCAGCGTCACGCACTAAAAATCTGTACAGCGTCTTTCCACCTGAAAGCAGAACCGTTAATTTAAAAAAAAGCAACTAACTTTACAAAGTACTCAAGCATATTCCCAAAAAACATACCCTGCTCTCCTATCACGACCGGAGTGTGCAGAGGTACGCTGAAGAAGCCATTCATTGGCCCAGCATTTTCGCTATGCTGATCGCCACCAGATAGTCTCTTCCATTCCTCGAATAGGGCTTGAAGTAGTAGTCGACCATAATTCACTGTAAAGCAAAATGAATACAATGAGGGCTCGAAGCTGAAGTTGGTATATTTTTGACAACATCATTAGTGCGACTGGGATCATCACACCTTTCTGATCCGGCTCATCCTCGGATATGAGACCAACTTCCTTGGCGGAGACCCAAGCTCCCAAACAGTCGATTTCATCTTGGGCCAAGTGAATGGACACCATCTAATTCACAAAAATTTCATGATTTCGTACACTTTTCCATCCGGAAATTCGTTTGAACTTACAGCCGTGTGAAGGCCGACAGTAAACCACGATGGAACATAAACGGGGACCGAACGCCGCTTCACTTCCTCGTCAAAGTCAATAGGGCCCAAGTCCTCAACTTTGATAGCCTGAAAAATGATATTAGTATATTCAGGGACCCTTTCAAATTACCTGATAATCAGCTAATATGACCCTGGGATGGCGAAAGCACCAGGTTGTGTCATGTCTTAACACGATATATTCAAAGAGCACCTCGCCTGCTTACCAACAGCGCATCGTAGAGTTGAACATTTCCTTTGGTATCTTTGGTTAAAATATTCCGTTTGTTGCTTAGCACTGCATATTGCTTGATCGCAGGTACACCCTCTATCTCCATCAAAGGTTGGCCAGCATATACTTCATCTGAAACTGAATATATTGGCATTGCATTTAAGCAGTGCTCAATCTTAGAGTTCAACAAACTGTCCACAGACTTACTGTATCCTTCACCATGAAGTTGTGGAAGTGGCCAGGCCCGTATCGTCGAATCCGTAGTCCCGACCCACACCATGGAACTATCCGGGGAGAGGCAGAGGGAGAGAATGGGATGAGCTTCCATTGCAATTAAAGTAGATAAATAGTTGCCATTCCGAAGATCTGTAAATTGTAGTCGGCAATCTTTCCCACCGGATACGACAAATTGGAAATTTTCAGGTGCCTGCAGGGGATTAAATTTGTCAGTAAGCTCGTCATTCCCCATAATAATAATAAGACAGCTTACCGCCAAAGCCCACACTCCTTGACTGTGACATCGTATGGTAGAAATACACTGTTGCTGACCCAGCATCCACAGCTTGATCGTCCCATCCGAACTACCAGAGAGACACTGGGAGCCATCCCAGTTCAAAACTAAAGCTTTCACATTATCCATATGGCCTACAATATAGGAAAACTCAGAATAAAAAACACGCAACACCCTAGAATCCGTTCAGTATAACAGAGAGCTGAAACTATACCTTTGAGTTTCATGGTTTTGGTATATCGCCGTGTATCCCATACCCGCAGTACTTTCTCTGTGGATCCTGACACTAAGGTATTACCATCCGGGCTCATGGCTAGACTATAAATACTGTTTTTTGAACCGGTCAAGGCAGCAGCTGAAAATTATTCATTCAATGTAACGTATGAGATCTACATGAAAATCCCATTGCAACTATTTCTGACATACTTGTAACCGTATTTTTCGTGGCAGTCAAGGCAGTCAGGGTATTCACGTCCCACAAATATATGGCACGGTCGAATCCAGCAGAGGCCACCTGTACAAGAGCAACTCGTCATTTTGTCATTTCAGCATGCACATAGTGCACGGTACAAATTCAAATTTAATGACTCTCACCGTTTCTTTTTCTCGAGAATAGGCCAACGCACGAACATAATCTTTATGTGTTCGAAGCGTGGACATACAAAATCCTTTTTGAGCATTCCAAAGTTTCACAGTGCAGTCGTTGCTTCCGGACATTACTACAAGAACGTAATTTTCGACAGTAGTCAGTACTTATTCTTAACTTTCTCATCCTTAGAAATCAGTATTTATTCGTAACTAAATTGAAAAAGTTAACTTACTATTTTTCCCACCGCAAGTGAGAACAATATCATTGACCCAATCAGTGTGATGCTCCATGGCATGGACAAAGCGTATTTGACCTTTCGCCACGCTCCACGTACGTATGACACCATCACGACCGGCGGAATGAACTCTGAATGAAACCAAATGGAAAAAAAATATTTAAAAAAATCATAAACCAGAAAATCGTCCAAAATCATCCAAAATTCATTTGTGTAATTCTTGCCTGTCCAATGCAGGGTCATAAACAATGCTCGCAACGCCGGAGTGGTGTCTGCACTCTTTCTCGGCTCGGATTGTGAAGGAAATTTGAGTTTTCCGCTTCCCACTTCGTTCCTCTCCCATTTTCAATAACAGCAATAATGCTTTTCCGGGAAGAACATTCCAAAACTAATTATTTTAAGCACGTACTTCTTCGCTTTTTTACACGGAAACTGTAATCTATAAAAGAAGGGCTCATTCCCTACATAACATTTAACCTACAGCAAAGACACCATGACGAGGGCTATTTCACCGGTTAATTAGCGTCGAGGTCACGGTTGACGGTCAACATTGTGTACACTCGAAAGCTTCCACAATTAGTACGCCTTTCCTAAATACTCGAACACTAATCCTATAGTTATAATTCCCGTGTGATGTGAATAGTGTTTTGACAGGATCTGCAAATCCACAATGTTCGTAGTTTCCCGCCTTGCCGGCAAAGTTCAAGGAATGCTCCTCTAGCCTAATTTTAAGTGGAGAGGACTTCCCCTTTACTCGCTCGCGGTAAAACTGGTTACAGTGACACATCCGAGAACCCTTGTGATGTGTCAATGGTCAACCCACAAGCACATGAAATTAATGCACACTGCAACTGCAATGCCTCTAATATCATCTGTACTGAATAAACACATTCAACTTTATTGGAACGTAAACATTAGCTTTAAATTTAACATTGAAGTGCAAATCATAACAAATCTCTTCTGGAGTTGATCCCTTTCTTCGCTGCACGCTTAGCCTCATGACGTCGTCGCTGAACAACAGGGTTTCGAGGATCGTCCAATGCATACCAATCACCAGTCTTCAAATTAGCGTCCTTCGCCAGTATAAGTTCATCCCCTTCGTAGTCTAAAGACTTTGCCAACCTGAGAAGGACAGACACAATTGTGTGAGGCAATACAAACATGTCATCCAACTTTTTCAAAATTTTGCAATTCGAAACAGCCTACCAGGTGTCCGTATTGTCCTCAGGATCCAACTCGTCACTGGGCTTTTCAGTAGAAGGTTTGGACGTCCCGGGAGTTTCCGTTTCAGTTTCTTTTACTTGCTCTAGTTTTTTCTGAAACTTTTTCAGTACAGCCATAGTAAGCTCTTCTCGATCAGCCCCCTTCTTTTTTGAGGTCGCAGTTTTTTCTTTGTATTCCTTTTGATGCTGAAAAAATTCCTGGATTAAACTATTATCAGTTTTAATTGCGTCGCTCTTCTCTTGCTTCTTGACTTCCGCTTTAGTTTTATCGTCTTCAGCCTTTCTCATTGAACTTCTGAGCTCCTTGTATTCTTTCTTGAGTTCATCCAATCTCTTCTTCTTGGCAATTTCTTGATCTTTTCCTAAATAATATGCTTCCTCTTCCTCCTCGCTCTCATCTTCATTAGTCGCCTTCGTTTTACTGTCCTTGACTTTTTCCTTCGAACCCTTTTGTGCCTTAGATTTGAGTTTTTCCTGGATTCGCGAAAGTTTCTCTTTGTTTTCGTCCTTGTCACTTTGAATATCTTCCTCTTCGGATTCGGAACTGTTTTTTTCGTGTTTCCGTTTCCGGGACTTGGAGACAGAAGAGGGCTCTAGAGCAGGCTCACTGCTTAGCTTCGGGTCTTTCGTTAGATCGTGGCTGGATTTGCTCTTGCCGGAAAACTTTTGATTTACTACAGCTACCTCCTCCTCTTCCTCTTCTGCCTCCTCGCCAAATGAGAGAAGTTTGTAATTTCTGTAATTTGAGTTTTGCACTTGAGTTACTGTTTGGTTCTTAGGAAAATAACTTCAAAGAATAACTTACTTTGTACCACTCTCCTTCTTCTTCTCCTTCTCTTTTCGCAAGGGTGTGATAGATTCCCGTGGGACGATATCATTAAATGGGTTCATCAAAATCTTCGCTCCAGTTATTTTGTAGGGGTACAGTGGTCGTTCGTCCTGCAACAAGACCAGAGCTGTCAAATTAAAATGGGAATAACGGGTTGGCAAAATGTAGACCACTGCAGTGTTTGAGGTTCGCGCCATTCCCGTTGGAGAAAACCCCGAATGGAAACTTACATGATCCACTTCGCCTTCCTCTAGTTTTAACATATTGTAAATAGTATTTCCTCCGACTTTTCCGAAAAGAGTGTGCTTATTTTGCAATTCAGGCGTGGGTCCAAGGGTGAAAAAAAACTGCGAGCCATTGTCGTCCTTCCCTGCATTTGCCATACCGACCAGCCCGCGCCGAGCGAACCGAAGCCTCGTGTGAAATTCATCCTGGAAAAGAGAAAACACCTCTAATGTATGACAAACAGGTCATTTCCTAGTTGCAAAACAGGACCAAAAGAGGAAACAAGAATCAATTCGATTCACATTAAAACTTAAAAACGGATATTTTACCTTAAACGGCTTTCCCCAAACAGAGTTGCCACCCTTTCCTGTCCCAGTTGGATCACCACCCTGTGCAATAAATCCCTTGACAACTCGATGAAATATTGTCCCGTTGTAATAGCCTTCCATGCAAAGTTGAATGAAATTCCGACATGCTTTAGGCGCCTCTCGAGACCATAGTTCAATGTCAATATCTCCTGCTGTTGTCTGAAGCATAACCTTGAAGAAACAAAAGTATACAATTGTTAAACTATTCATTCCATAACAGCATTTCGAAAATCGTTCAATGCATCGGCTTCGACAAACTGTCATCACAGGGCGGCTATCATCTGTGCCTGTATGAGCAATTCTATCGAGGGTTTGCGGTTTAAAAATCGATACATAGCTCCTACTAGTACTGTACATAACATATGAATCACATACAAAATACAGGAACAATAAATTTTGATAATAATTAATTTTGTCAACAACCGATCAAACTTACCTTGCCATGAGTCGGCGGCTCTTGAATATAAATGTTACTCATCTTGACGGGGGCTCTGCTCGAATTCTATGGGAAAGATAGAAATATATCTAAAGTGAAACCTTGGTTTTCTATAAATGTCCAGTTTTATTAGACACAGACACATTCTTCCTCGTCAGAAATGGATAAAAATAGTAACCGGGGATATATAACTCCGCCGTTAACATTTCAAATTTCACACGGCTCCCGCGCAAAACAAAATTCAGCGGACTGCAGAAGAGGCCGTGCAAATTGTAAGGCTAAATCCTGCGCCCATGAGTCTGCAACTTGCAACTTTTCGTAATAGTCACATCCAGTTGACTTCAAGAAGTTTAACTGAAGCGACGTAATCTGTCAGATACCTAGCCTTAATTGTATAGTGTTAACATCAAATTACTAAAAAATCTACTGTTGTCCACCGATTCTGATTTGTATCAGCTTACAATAATGGCGTCAGGAAATCAGGATCAGCTCATAGCAAATTTTACTGAGGTCACGGGCGCTGAAACCGAAAGGAGTCGGTTTTACTTAGAGGCATCCGGCTGGAACATCGACGTAAGTACAGTTAAATAATACATACAAACTTCTGAAGAGATTCGCCGTTACATACGAAACTTGTGAATTTAAATCATGTGTATTTCTTCCTGGTGTGCTTTTGGTCAAATAAAGTTCTAACAATGTCCTTAAACTGTCCGTTGAACTCTGACACCTGACCGTGGACGTGACTTAATGCAGTTTTTATGGAATTTGTTATTAAATGTTGTTAATTGTTGTTTGTAATAGCAACTATGAGTAAAATTGGATTCTCTTTTTTAGTCTGCTTTGACGAGTTTTTACGAAGCGGAGCATGAACCACAGGGAATGGATTCTCATGGACCACCGGAAGGAATGGAAGCGGAAGATTCGGATACAGAAGCAGATTCTAGCCGTCAGTCAGCGGAAGCAATGGCACATTTATTGTCTACTTTGAGGCAGGCCCCTCAGGTTGCTATACCTCCAGCTTTAGCTTCACTAGGCAGTGCGAAGGAAAGTAAGCGCAAGACCAAGTTTTCCAGGTGAGTTTCCGCCGTTTCATCGTTGCACTGCAGCCAGAAATGTGCCGTAGCGTTAGATTAAGAATTAATTTGAGTAATTTCCGTTTTTATTTTCAGACCGGGTCAACCAGCTACGTTGGATTCGTTGCGCCAACAAGAGTCAGGGGGGGAAAGTTCGGATGAAGATGAACGTGGTCAAGCTTTCTATGCTGGAGGTTCAGAATCTAGCGGCCAGCAAGTGTTAGGACCGCCGCGAAAGCGGGATGAGCTCTGTTGCCGAAATGTTTAAGAAGGCTCGGGAGTAAGTAAAAATGTATTTTCGATGTCTTTCTCACATATTCGAAATCACATACAGTGATTAGTTGATATTGATGTTGTAGTTGTAAGGCATACTCTAAAATTTCTTGTTATTTCGTGAAGGCATGGCGCTGAAGAAGTTTTGGCAGGTGGATCGAGTGGTAAGAGCAGCAGTTCGAGATTCGGAGGAACCGGCTACAAGTTGGGTGAGGGTGCCGACGACAGCGTCACCATCCCCGGTGCTCCTTCCAGCGGCAGTCGTGAACCTCAGGACGTTGTCCTCCGTCTTTGGAGCAAGGGCTTCACAATTAACGACGGACCTCTCAGGGATTACACAGATGTAAATAATTTGGCATTTCTCAATGCAGTCAAGAGGGGGTAAGTTCTGCTGCAATCTCATTGGAATTGATGATTGAAAATAACTAAGGTTCTGAAAAAGCATCTTATGGCCACGATTGTCTATGTCATGTAATTTTATTTTTTCAGAGAGGTTCCTGGGGAACTTCTTCGCGCCGCAAATGGTAGAGAAGTCCAATTGACAATGGAAGATCATCGTACGGAAGACTATGTTCCTCCTAAAGTAAGTGCCCGTCCTTTCTCCGGCCGTGGTCAGATGCTCGGAAGGTACGTTAGACTTTTCGGTTTATTACGGTTCACTTCAGTACTTCATGAGACCAGTATTTGAGCGTACGATTACGATAGCCCTGAGATGTATTAATTAATTTTTGTTATCCATGCAGCCCAGCACCCACCACAATAGGGTCGACCCAACTAGGATCGGAGAACGATCGTAAAGCCAACGAAACAGCAGCTCAGAATACACTTAATGTCGTGGACACTGAGCCTACGACGAATATTACATTCCGTCTGGTGGATGGAACCCGCCTGCAGGCCCGATTCAATCACTCACACACGGTGGAGCACCTCTATCAATTTGTGAATACGTAAGTTACTCTAAGTTCACTTTTTCAGTGATAAAATCGTTTTCTACAATCTGCATCCTTTTCATCCCGGCAGAGCACGACCTCAGTACGCTACCACGAATTATGTTCTGACATTTTTCCCGAACACGGAACTAACCAAGCGGGAACAGACCATAAAAGAAGCCAACGTGCTTAACACTGCCCTGATCCAGAAGATCAAATAGTTGTTGAATCATGGATTCATCAGCAGGGGGGAGCAAGTCGAAGGACAAATTTCTCGGAATTGACGAAAATCTGAATACAAATTTTCAAGGGCTCGTACGTGTAACAAGCATTCAGTTTGGTTAAATGGATTCACTTCGTATAATAAATCATTATTTATTACTAATAATTATAAAAATACAGAAGTGGTCGTGTGAAAAATTTCCAAACAGCACCAGTCTATTACACAGGATCCCATGAAGCAGTTTCATGATTTTCAATACCATTATGAATCAGCATAAAATATTATCAAGACAAGTTGACTGACCCGAATGGAATCGTATCGTACATACACCTATAGCTAAAACTAAAACCTGACACAGCTTTACAAATGCAACAATCAATGTTCAATTTACAAATTGAAAAGAAGCACTAAAGCTCTCGGAAGGCCGCCAGTTGCCCATGAGCATGACTTTTGGAAGGCTACGTCGGTTTCATGCAATTCAGCTTCAATTAGGAACACAAGTACTCAGCTTCTCGTATCTCCTTGGGGAACGTCATTTCCAATTTCATGTGGCAACAAATTTGGCTTTGCTAGATTAACTGCGACGTCCGGTTTTGGGGATGGCGGCGAACCGAACACTTCCAAAACCTCTAGCACGTTACGAAGTCGGTCATATTCATGTTTGTAGATGAGGAAGCAGACAAAACTGACCAGGCCCAGAGCGGCAATGAGGAGCTGCTGATATTTCCTCATGACGATACGTCCTGCCTTGAGAGTCTTCAACACAAATGAACCAGTTCAGTAAGGCAACTGACGCTAAGTTTATTTCATCGTATATTATACAAGGAGAGTAAAAGTACAATTTATTTACCTACCTACTGGTGATCCCGGTACCGAAACATCCACAGCCAGTCACCACCTTCTCCAATGTAACGGGTTTAAGTATAGGTTCTGTAATCAAGATATGTCTTCAAAAATTTAAGCTAACAAATTAAAAGGCAATAATGACAATCAATAAAATCAGGAGATAAACCACATTTGTCAATTCAATGGACTAACTAACTACAACTCATAATACCGTATGCAGGCACACCTTACGAGAAGTTAACTAATCTGTAATCCCAAAAGTAAAAAGCCCAAAATTAGCGGCCGGAATTATCACCCTCCGAATGTTTACTTGCTGTGGAAATCTACAAATTTCCTCAGATATTCATTAAAAGTCTCCAATTTCAATGCGATACGTATGCGATATGCGACAATTCGATCAGTTGTTTTTCTTGCACACGGCCACTAGGAATAGGCAATGAACTATGCTGCTATGCTTATGCTTCAGCGTATTCCAGAACTAATTTGAGTTTCCCGCATTCCAGCAACACGCCAAAACCATTGGTCGATTTTATAGCGCGAAAAGTTTCAAATCTGAAAAGCCATGAGGAACTTGCAAGAGTAACTACTGCTGAAAAACGTGAAGTTTTCAGATTACGAATGCATAATTTCATATTTTTTCGTTGCGACTAATAATGGAGGATACTGCTGAGGTCCCTGAGTCTGTCTCTCTCCGTACTTTTTTAACAGCTAGAAATCAAGAACTCGTTGCTCTCAGTCAGAGAATCAGTGGAAGATCAGGTAAATTCAAGCATTCGAAAATATTTCATGATAGTGATCGATGTTGTGTAACTATTTACCCTCCAATAGATGCAACAAATAACCATGATCTCGCTCTTGTTCCAGGCGAAGCTAATAAGAGCTCCGTACCTTTTAAACATATTCCGAAGAATCTTCGTCGTCGAGCCGTTAGTCATAATGTCAAACGGCTGCCGTTTCGGTTCCGGCCCAAGGGTCAACCCGTGGCATCCGGCTCAAAGGGCGACCCGCTAAGCTTCATAAGCTCTAAAAAGCAAACCAAGACTGGCAGTCGGAAGCATCGAAGACGGAAATCCAACATGCTGCTTGAATTTAATAGGAGACAACGAAAGTACAAGTGGATGGAAACGCACATATGGCACGCGAAAAGGTATCGCTTCTGTATTTCAAGCAGTGCATTTTTATTGCTTAAAATTTTAGCAAAATATCCTGTTATGCAATGTTTAATTGCAGGTTTCACATGGAACCGAAATGGAATCACAAAATACCTATCGCCCCATGCGACAAAGGTCGAAGAGCACTGTACCGCTCCACAAAAAGTTACGTAACGATGCAAGACGTCTCATTCTTGTCATGCTTCGAGCTTCAAGGAGTTTTTAGCACGATTTGTACCGGTTTCCAGTCCATTGCCCCCAAAGTTTGCAATACTCTAAGTGTTGGTGCCTTAATGTACGCTTCGGGGGATAGAGAAGGGTCCTTACACATCTACAGGAGCGGTACCTATCCGGGCGGCTACATTGGAAATATTCGGTTCGAATGGCACAAGTTCAAGCGCAATGAAAACTCCGTGTTGAGACTCTGGGTACATCCTGCGTTCAGTGATGAATTTCTTGATGAACTCCTCAAAGTATTCAAACTCAACGCCACTCCCGAGCTTTCTCTCGAAGAGGAAACAAATGACAAGCAATCAATAGATGAAATCAAGTTGTTGCCAAAGAACCTGAATCAAAAACCAAGTTGGACTAGCGATGACGGTGCGGTAATTCTTATCGATATGAGTGGTGCTCTGAATAGAATTCGTTTTTCCGGACCCGAATGTTTACATGTATTCAAAGAGGTACTCCAAACCACAACGTCGGAATTTGTTCGACATCAGCAGTTCAGAAACAACTGGCTGAGGAGTTATTGTGATAAAATCAATCACGGCGAACTTGATGCAGAAAAGTACCTGAA
>WJFA01002812.1:0-14633 GCA_009870155.1 Pseudobourletiella spinata | reverse complement strand
GATAATTACGCTATTTGCGAATCCCTGACGCTAGCTGTTTTAGTAAATCGCTTGGATTCCGTGCGTGGCATAACCAGCAGGGGAATAACTGTAGCCAGTGTAGCTGGGAACGGCGTGGCCAAGTTGAGCCGAGGTTGTGACAGGGAGAGCGGCCTGAACTACAGGGGTACCGAATTGGGCGACGGGAGCAAGAGTCTTCACCACTGGGGAAGAGCGGTCCACTACAGCGTTGAAGCCATTGACTGCGTCCAAGCAATAGACACCCAATTATCCCATGAGCTCAATTCTACTACTCACAATACAAACAAAACTAACGGTCATCACTTACTGGGATCTGCAGTGTAAGTCACGGTCCGGACATTACCGTCCGGCTCCACAAGGGAATACTGTCCGGAGACAACGTCCCCATCACGAGTCTCAGTATGTGATTTCTGATCTCCAGTGTAGCCATCTGCGACGGAGTAGCTAAAATATAGGAGCGGGGAAGTCAGAGCAAGTTCCGAATCAAGCAATGTTAGTGCCCATGAATGAGCTGTCATTGTGAGAAATTTATGATATTACCCGTAGTTGTACTGGGGATGTGGGTCGTAAGGCTCAGGGGCGACAGCTGAAACGAATAACGTGTGCGAGGGTTTAGCCATGGAGGTGGCAGTAAATGCCTGCCACGGTTAATTACAAAATTAAATACCTCGGATAACTGCGGGAGCAGCAGGATATTGGGTGACCGCCGGGGAAGCCAGAGTGCGGAATGTCGGGTTGTATGCTCTGGCAGTGTAAGCGGCTGAGGCAGTTGGGTAGGCTTGTTGGAAGGCACTGACTGCAGGAGCAGCGGCATAAGCTCGCTGCTGGTAGCCACTCTGGTATCCACTCTGGTATTGGATTGGTCCCGTACTGTAAGTGGTGTACCCGCTCGGCGCTCCAGCCGCCACTCCAACCAACGTGAGAACACACACAATCTTGAAAAGAAAAGAAAAAAATCCTTGTCAACGGCCAATGTTTGAATCAAAACGACTGTCCACCGCAAACACACCGCACAAATCAAACACGTGAGCGTAGCCAAAATACCAAGAGCACAGCACTGCCCGTTCCCACCTTATTCATTTTGATTTGACCTGTCCGTCCAGAAATGGGAGAGATGTATCACTTGTAGTTCTTTATGCTTGCTGCGAATTTGACCAAATGACAAGGTTCCATAGTAGAATGGCTGGTATTTATACAGGCGCGAATTCGTTCGTGAAAGTGAATCTGGGAGACTTGAAGCTGGGACTCTAGTCCTCCATCATGGATATGCCATGTTTTTTTTTGCCCTCGTATGCACACGCTACGTAACAGTCCAATCTCCCATTGTGATGCGGTTACACTGTAAATCCCTCATTACCAGCTTTATGCAATTTAACCAGTGGCTATATACCTTTGTGCGGGGGTGCACGCAACTGCGTCTCCAACCACGCCGTTTCTTGAGCCAAATGTAAATTTTCACTCTTAAGGGATTATGAGCTGTTAAGGGCGCAATTATTGTCGCTTAAGACTTCCATCGAGTTACCTCAACCCTACATTTCCTGTGGGGTACCACTAGCGCTAGTATAGTTATTATTATTACTATTATTATGTTTCTTCTGCTTCGAAGGGAGGCAGAGGTGCTCAGGCCTGATTTAAAGTGAGGTATAGTTATAGCAAGGGTGGCAAGTCCATCCCAAGAGAGTGAGACGGCAGTGGAGCCCATGTGTATCTCCTTTTCTTCTCATTGATACAACTGCTGCACTAAGCATCATAAGCTGACTCAGATGTTTACACACATTTGCCAAAATCCAGCTGTACATGCTGAAGAGAGATCTCGTCGGCTTCCATGTGCTGCCCTTCAAAGGACATGGGCCTGTAGGGTGGTGGCACGAACGAATAATCTTTAACTATCATTATTTTCCTCGCCATAATGGTCTTGTAGAGGAAGAACTGACTGACCGACTGACTGGCATGACCACGGGGCGGCGCAGTCCTTCTCAAATGTCAAAACATTAAGCACATACCCTCAGGCCTGGATTTTGCAATGAATATCCACTTTATCCCAATCTATCGTCCGTAACGCTAAAAATTCACCGCTGCGGTAGCTACCACCCTCTGTTCTGGCTGACAGGATTAATTAAAAGTAATCAATGGCAGCAAGGAGCTCATTTAGATGGAGCCCCTCATGTGTCAACATTCGATAATTTGGTCAGAGGGAGTTGTTGTTTTACAGTTGTAATGAAATTTACGCCGGTAAGTTGTAAAATTATACGCCACAATGTTTACTTACAGGAGCTGTGGAAGAGGGAAATCAAAACAACTTCGCAAGGTCTGTACTTGAAAGTATCGTTAAGATGGGGACTTAAAATTTTGGAGCGCAATAGCATTACCATTTTAGGAATCATGAATAAGGAAAACTATTTGGACAATGCTATCGCCCCTGGTTGAAACAAAGTCGTTGGATATACTCGATAAAGGAGTAGGACCCAGATTCTATGCGGGAACTGCACTGGGTGCATTATGAAACTGAAAGAAGTAATGGTGAAAAAACCGAGTATTTAATGAGCTAATTAAGTGTAGGATAATGCAGATGACGACTTGCTCTAAAAACTTGGTAACACAAACTTTGCCGGAGATTCGCCCGTTGTCTAGTTGCTTAAACGATGCTGGATCAGGTTCTGATGGAAACGGAAGCCAGGAGACAAGGTCACCACGACAGGGTGGTAGCGAAAAATTCTGCTAAAATCTCCTTGAAACGCCACAACTCACACGAACTTGGAAGGTGACAACGTGCTGCAACGTGGAAAATTGAACAAAAGCAAAAGTTAGTACGCCGAGTATAGCAGGGAAAGGGCAGGGGTGGCAATATTTTTGAATCTAAAAGTGAATCTTCCCATTTGCGCAGGAGCGAACTAAAGCGACATGCTGCCACTTGCCATTTCTAATGACAATGGGGCACGGAAACGACAAAGACTTGAGACCTTTGAGAACTGTTTACGCCAAAAAACTAATTAAGCACTTTTCCATACCATGCAGAAGATTCCAGTCCATGTGCAAGATGTGGATGGCAGAGATTAACGAGGGATCGTGGGAAAAGACAATGCTTCGACTTATTCTAGTGACTTCGTATACGTAACGGATGTTCTTTGTGTCGTGTGTTTAGGATGCCCATTCGAAGGGAATATCATGGATACGGTTTCACCATAGGCCAGAAGTGGTCAAAATCTTGTTGGAGATCATCTCCATGACAGCCTCCCCGTCCGGTCCCTCGTGTGATCTTATCATTCGTTTTATTAAAACAATACATCTAAGCGTCCAAACAAACGTAGCTAATTATGTACTTCTGGATCTTCTAAGGATCCATATGGAAACCTTTGGAAGTAATTTGGAGCCCCGCCTTTCTTATCTATTCAGATTTTTTACCAGTGTCCCCTCATAGGAACCTGCAAAATCCCCTTTAAAAGCAACCATATGTTACACCAACAAGATGGCGAGCTGTCAATTTTATCAGCGAACGGGCCCACACGTGCTGACCTAATTAATAACCGCTCAACTCAGTCCACCGAGGCTAAGTGTATGGATTCAAACCGGGAAGGAGTTCTCACAACAATCATATTCATAAACGGCATCAGATTCTTGGTCTAATCCCTGATTTTTCTGTTGCCTAATTCATCTTGTCAATACAGTGCAGCTAGTTTTGGAAGTCTCAAACTTTTCTACATGGCGACTTGGCGAGGAAGATGGCCGATTGCGGATATGGCTCTTCATTCATTTAACGAGCTGTTGACTGCCGTCAAACATGCAAACAGTGTTTCCCCTGTTTTTGTTATGATTTACGTGCGTTCACGATACGTCTATATGCGCTGTGCCAGGGAGAGAGAGATGGGTGGTGCAAGAACAGTGTAGCATATCATGCTATCGCAGCAGGCTTCAAAGGCTGTTAAAGTGATGCAATAATAATGGGTATTACAACGTGAGCCGTTCTACTTGCTCGACTCCCCAACAAAGGAGTTTATATCGTCTAACTTTTAATTAATGGCGCACTACGTTTCACCTTGTTGTCTGAATCCCCCTGCACTTGGCCTGTCAGGATTTCCTGGCGTGGTGCAGCTCATTCCCATCCAACTAGGTGATAATCGCTTTATAAACTCTGAAGATTTGCTCCCACTTCTACTTTACCACCATGCGGGATGACAACACACGGCAGGAAGACACTGTAATGATTACGTACACTTGGCTCTCTGCTACTCATACTAACGATATTGGGAGATCATGGAGTCATTAGATTGACAACTTTGTTGGTTGTTTCCAGCAGCGCATCCCATCCCCATGTGCTCAAGTGCGCCATAATGGTATGCCGCTATCAAGTTTGACAAGATTAAATACTAACGATTAGTATGACTGGAAAATAGACAAATTCCATTCAGGGTACCCGTGCATGAATGGGACACACATCCGGAGAGTTGTATCTGTATCGCTCCATTACCTAGGCAAATGAGGGCTCTTTGTTTAGAATCGCATCACGCCCAATGGAACGGCATCCAATCGGCCGGATGAGCAATGACCCAGGGTAAGTACTTTGTTGGAACACATTTTCTGGTAAATGAGAGACCATTACTGAAAATGTCGAATGACATGTGAGAGTGCTGTGCATTTGTAATAGAAAGGAGTATATTATGGGTAGCAAATGTAAACGTAACAGTTTCAGCTCAGTATTTCTTAAGATGCCCAAGAAAAATAATTTACATGGGAAACCTTGAAAGAGCCTTTTCTTGTGCATAAAAGAATGAAGGGAATAAAATAAACGAAGTCTCATGATTGTCTCCATGGGGAGAGGCAATGGAGGATGAGACAGCTCTACTTGTGTGTTCCACATCCGCCGAGTAATGACATCTTATCTGAAAGAATCTGAACTTTTTCATTTTCGGATGAGATTATATAATTGACTTTTTGAGATACCCATGGTCCTGCCGTCCACGGCCGCCCTATATGGCAAATTAAACTTCCAGTACGAGTGACTTCCCCAGGCAACCAATCCAGTGTGTTCATCTTTAACTACCGGAGATGATGCGGGTGGTGGTGGTGGGTCTGATGAATAACATCACTTTTCCTCGTCGTTTGGAAGAATTTGATAAAATCATGCGTAGAAATAATTTCTCTAATTACATATATGGCCTCCTAACCTCCGTCAGACTGTGACGCGTGCGTCGTGCAAAACTTATAGCGTTTCCGTTGCTGCTCAGACTTAACCTCCCAATGTTTACTTTTCTCCGCATATAAAGGGATGAGCCCACATAACGTAATATTTTGAGGTAACAACTACAAACCACTAAAAGCATCCCCCCCCAATTATTATTGTGAGATTAATCTTTGGATTTTTGTACACGACGTCACAGTAGCGCAGTAACATTTATACAGTTGGCGAGGGGATATATACTTTATTTCGAATCGCCAATTGCCACCCTTGGCGCTGCGGTTCACTCATGTCAGGGAATCATTCATCATAGCAATTTGTAACCTCCAATTCGTGCTTAAACCTTTATGGCTTTTTTAATGATTGGGTCAAAAGGGTGCGCCCGCTTCTCTGATATCTTTTACTCACAGATCGTTAAACACTGGAGATTCAGTCACAAAAGTTTCCGTGCTATGAGCTAAAAGGCAAGGATTCATCGTTGTGGTTAGCGTCATCTCTTGTACAGATGTGTGGATGTGGAAAGGGAGGGAACACTTTCAGGAAACTGCAGGGACATGGGTTGTGCGGTGACTGTGATTCCTTTGGTGCGGACCAGCTGTATAGCGATGTAAACTGAGAGTTCCAACGTAATTTTCTAGTTTTCCCGTTTTAGATCTTCGAGCTGAGGGATACCGCCCAGCTCCCATAACAGTTTGTCGTTTAAAAAACCGCTATCGTGATTCTGGCAATCCTCAAAAAAATTCGGAAAGTATGTTAATACTTCACTTCATATTTTTTAACATATCTCCAAGTAGATGAGGACGTGACTCACGCAGCGGTGTAGGCATGTGCGAATTTACCCAAGGTGGGTGCTAAAAATGGGTTAGGGGGAGGAACAATCTCTGTTTTGTACTTAAAATGTAAAGATATACTACAACGATACATTTGCATTCCTGGAAGATGAAAATTAGTATTGGCCGTGAAATCAAAAACATGATTCTGGCCACCTCCAGCGGTTTCTTCTATACTTCAGGATGAAGGTTACAAAGAAGCCCACAGGAATGTTCGTTTGTTGTCTCTATTGGGAGGAACTTGTTCTGATCAAAGGTTACCAATACAATTTGAGGCCACTTTCAGTGATTCTAATAGTGACTATTAATCAATATACGAAATTGTACCTAGTAATCTTGTTACTCGCTCACAGCCATCATCATGACCATGTGATAAATCACCGGTGCGGTACATAAATACGAGTAATAATTTACTAAAAGTACCACTTCTGAGACTCCTCTTGTAACTTATGGACTTGATCGTACCTGGACAGGATGCATGAGGAAAAACTAACAAACGGGTGTGCTGTGTTTCCTCTTCAGCTTCCCAGATCTACACCAGTAACTATAATTTCCTCGCAACTCTGGTAAAAATATTCATATGCTCTCACCGCTTATCTGTTGGACTTGAAAAATTGCGTTAGGAAATCATATGCGAACGTCGTGTGTCTCGTGCGTGAGATGTTAACCTTAGCATTGTATTCCGCCTTGCCTACATAAAAAACTGAATACCTCTGATATTATTGCCGTAATCGTCTGTTATGATGAAGGGCTACGACACACTGTACAAACTTGGGTTGTTGTACACCGTGAATGAGGGAAGGAAAGTTCATACAGCGTGAAGTGGTAAAAATGTTGTTCCGATACTCGGGCGTGTGGTCTCACTTAAGATAATTGTGTAGTCTTATTTCCTGTTCATTTCCTGTTGAACTTCACAACTGTGGAGGATGATACTCCCATGCTTGATAAACTCGAAGCACATGGGCGGCAAAACGGTTGTTGGTTAGGGATGTGAACGCTTTTGTCCGACATTGGTGCCAAAGAAGGGGAACATGACAACATGAGTGTAGAACAGAACTGCATTCAACAGTTAATATTATTGAGACATGAAGCCGCGAAGGCTTATCATTAAAACTTATTAGCAAACAGTTTCACTCGCAACCGTGGATTCCAACAGGAATTGTTCAGCCATCAAGAGCAAGCTAATACCAGTGTAGTCCGAAGATGTTCAGCGGCGGCGCAGCGCCCATATCAGTCGTATAGATTGGCTTATTCTTACGCGGACACGCAGCTAGCGCTACAACCACAGCTGTTTTACGATAGGCATGTGCCCAGTGTCCATTTGGTACGTACTTCGAAAGCATGCGGTTTGCCCCAACACCCATCAAGGAGACCTTCGGACCCACTTCGCTCGAACCGTCACGTTTGCCTACGAAGGGTCATATGAGGCGAGGCCCATCAGTCGGGGTTACTGTCGGGAGCAGATCTGACTCGACCTTCAGGATGAATTGCCGGAGTGAATCCCTCCTATTTACCCCTAGGGGTTTAGCAGAAACAGCTGCATGCTTGAGCACAGGCTACAACCAGGAGAAGAATTACTGCACCAATACGCCCAAACGTGAGCAGATTTCAGGAATGAAAGGATGCAAAAAAGTGTGCAGAAATGATAATTGGCATTATAACGCAATGTGGATTAATGTTAACGCACAATTTAGTCAGCTTCAGAGGCAGCACTTCATTTTTAATTGTAGTTTACGCTGCACAACTCACAAAGATCAGGAATCCTCTCGTGAAACCCATCTTGTTCAATTTTATGATGAAAGAAAACAGAGGCTATCCTTTGAACAGAAGGACCAGCACCTATATTTTTATAATTTTCTACATAAGTAATCATAATAATCTAGCGTAATTGTAAAGCAGAAGTAGCAGATCAAAACTGATCATGTAGTGCACTGAAGTCAAAGAACCTACCATACAACTAACTCCTCCACCTCTGCAGAAGCCATTTGCGCAAATGGAGGATAGTAATAAACATTCCCATATCTCCACTAAAGCTCAAAGCACCACTTAAGTGGTTTTTAGGACATGAGTGAGTATCGCAATGTATAAATCATGGTACAGGACGTCTTACTCAAAATTCAATACATTTCTATTACAATGAGTGTTACGTTGTGCAAAAAATAAGCTTTGGTCACATCCATTATTGACCAAATGTGAAAGATGAATGAAACTATATAAAGTATACACTATAAGATTTACGCTACATTGACACTCAAGGCGGCCCAGAACTGTTGCACCTGGTGCAGGAATCCCTCCCGTTCACTACCTTAACCTGCAAAGCCGCAAATAGAAGTCGTCTCGCAGATCATGATTAAGTATTTTGTCATGCGACAGTAAAATATACAGGTAACAGTTTTATTTCATTTGCTCAGTACAACATTCCTTAAAAGAATTGATAATGTCAGGAAGATTCTAGCTTTGAGCTATATTTTATAACCACAATTATTATTATTATTATTATCCTTAACAATATGGCACGCCAATGCGCACAGGACTTGAGACCATGGAATTCTATCCGCGCACAAGAGACCTTTCATCCCGCCGTACGCAAATAAAGTATGCAGAGAAGGGCACCAAGACACCAAATTGCCCTCAAAACTTACGCTACGCCACATCATCGGCTTACAGAGGTGGACGGTCCCCTTCACAACTCTGCGTCAAGGAATCCTGCGCAGAGGATGATTGTTATGAGCCTTCCAACAATAGTGTTATAACAAGAGCACACATTTAATCCTTGCCCACTCCACCGATATATTGTCCATCCTGTGAACACGAAAAATATGATATCGCTGCGCCAAAAATGTGCTTGCAGATAAATAATACATTTCGGAATCCAGGATCATACAAAGATTATGACAAAATAAACTCATTCAAACCCTACGGCCGTACACCTATGACGAATTGAAGACACTTATTCTCAGGATCAATTCGAATAATTTTAAATTTAACAGCCAGCTTTGTCCTCGACATAAAATATGCACAATATATGAGGTGGGATTGCCCCACAGTCTGAAGACACATGATAATTGCCGTACTCAGTCCTCTGTCCTCTCACCCTTCGCTAGTCTTCAAAACACAAGTGCGAGTTTAGAGATGACTGGCATCCGAACTGCTGTTCGCATTTGTCACAACGGAAGAGGGCTCCATTCACCTGCTCCAGTGTAGCTTCCGTCTGTGACGTGGAGACATGTTCAATGATCAGCCTTGACTGAACGTCAACTAGCGGATGCTGCTGACTCATAATTGCCCGCGGATCCGCTCCTTGCTGAGTCGGGATGAATTGGTAACTCTGCTGAACACCCTGCTGCATCTGAATCATCTGCCGCTGCGCTGGATACACTTGGTGACTCTGGTTAACCCGGTGACCTTGGACAGCAATAGTACCCTGCACTGGCTGGCCTTCGAAGTTGGAAAGGGAATATTCGCCACTGACCGCTTCCTGGACTTCGCTCTCATTCAAAGAAGCCTGGAATCTCTGAATAGCTTTCAAGCTGTTCTCGGCGAAGCTACTCGCCTGGTAAGTTAAGCCTGGTCTGAAAGAAGAGTGAGGAGATCTGATGACATAGCGGTTGGGACTGTTACAATCTTCGCTCACGGTCACAACAGCTTGAGGATGTGGAGCTGTGGCTGAGGGTCTGGAGAAAATTTTGAAAGGGACCCCACCAATGCTCGTTACCCCACAGTATTGGGCGGGTGTGGTGGTGGAACCCGAGGCCGGAACAGCTGCCGTTGTTTGCTGTACGATAGTTTGCACCGAGTTGGTCACTCTTTCGTCAGGGGTCTGGGCTCCGTCTGGAGGTCGAAAGACTATCAGAGCGGAGTCTGGATTAGCTACCTCACTCGGCGACGGCAGGGGTCTATGCGGAACATTTCGGCTCGAAAGTAGCACAGTGGTGGAGCCGTGGACGCACGTCGTCGTCACGGTTTTCGCAGGATTCATCGATTCATTTCCATTAGCACTGAGATGAGGAGGGTGCTGATACATGTGGCTCTGGAAAGTTGACGGTATTGGAGCGGATCTATTGGGATCTGAACTGGCTTGGATCGGAGTCGGCAACTGGGCATTAGCTTGCTGACTCCTTTCAAATCTTCGATGAAGCCTGTCCTTGATGAGATGGGCTATGTTCTCCGGGTTCATGTTAGATGAAGTACTCGTTTCTACGCGTGACATTGCTAGTTGACTGGGTATATTCACCTGTGACGAAGTCGGCTCTGGATAGCTTCCCCGCATCGAATTAGCTCTTGACTGTAGGAAAGTTTGACTAAGAGCAAGCGTGCCCTCTAGTCTTTCATTCAGCGGAACTTGAGGACTCAAAATCGGTGGACCCGGTGAATTGGAACGACCTTCACATGAGCTTGTGCTGGACCCAGCAGCATTGCTTGAATTCCTATGGCTGGAGGAAGACGTACTGCGCCCGGGCTCATTCCCAGAATTTCCGTGAGCTATCACCACGGCGGATACGGAGGAGAGATCAGACGGTCCAGGTGTACCTACCCGCCTCATTTCAGGTTCCCTCGTTTGATGCATTTGCCGAGTGGAACTCTCAGTGTGAGTGACTGTGGTATTTTGATACATCTGCTGGTTAGGATTAACAACGCCAGCAACGGTAGTATCGAGTACGTTGGCAGAGACTACATTACGCGAGGCTCCCTCCCTACCGGTGAGATCAGATGAGTGCTGCTGACCAGGGGATTGAAGTGGCAGCTCTTCTGCGTCATCATCATCATCATTATCAGATTCAAAAAGCTGCGTGGGTGATTTGATTCGGACAAACGGTAGCGGTGATTCATCCTCGCTTTCAGCAAGCGCTTCATTTTGAGCCTGCTGCTCTGTTCCACGAGAGCTACTTCCTAATTCTTCATGTAGAAAGTGTGATTTGATATGCGACTGTATACCAGTAGAGACACAACCAGCCCCACATATAGGGCAGGGGGCATTGTTGGTGCTCTTCAAGAGATGTGTGCTTTTATAATGATCGGCAAACTTGATTGTGGATTCTCTGAACACTCCTAAACAATACCAACATCTGTAGCTCTTCCTCCTCTTAAGACACTTAGTAGCCTCCGAAATATCGTTGTGAGGTGTGTGACAGAGTCCGCACTGTGTGACTGTATTTTTCCACCTGAGGATCTTGCTTCGCAAATCTTCAAAATCTTGATCGGCCACGTTTACAGCATTGCTATCCGTATCGGGAACTTGGAGAACCGAGATTGAGAAGCGCACACTTTCCGGATCCAAACAGTTCTCAGTTGAGGAAGAAGAAGGTTCTGCTGAGTTACGAATCGCGGGTGATTCACGAGAGAGCGTCCGCCGAGTTTTAACTGAAGTTTGTGAGACAGAGGAAGAGGAGCGTGAGCCTCTTCGACTGCGAATTTTTGAGCGCTTCACTGATAGAGATTCTTCTTCTTCTTCTTGATGCGTATCATGAGGGTCGCTGGAAGTGGCGGAAAGAAGTGACCGCGATTCTGACGCGCGACTACTATGTCCCCGTATGTGTCGTTGAATTTCTTCTTCCGTCAGCCTTTCAACCCGGATACTAATCTCTTTCAGCATACATCGCTCAGACTCCTCTATGTCCTCCTCACCGTCATCCACATAATTCTCAGTGAAATCAACACTACTTCTGCACGATTCCCTGTCAATATCACACTCACTTGCATCCTTTTCCACCCGAATTTCCTGTGTGGATGTTGCTGTTTGAGGGACTTGATCATTTTCCGTAGCAGGTTCAGCACTTTCGGCATCGTCACCAACGCCACCATCTCCTTTAGGGACATCATTACCATCATCATCATCGTCGTCGTCGTCGATAACATACTTCGGTCGTTTGTTTCGTCGCCTGCGCAATTTGTGGATAATGGGTGATGACGGACTTTCTGATTTCCTAGATCTTAAATTCTTCTTACGCCCCCTCGTTTTCAGCCACACTTTACGATCATCTCTGGTTTCTCCTGAACCGCTAGTTTCCTCGGAAAAGTTGGAAATTTCATCGCTATCTACGATTTCCTCCTCATCTTCCGGCTCATCGTCATCTTCAGAAGAATCTTCTTTCGCCTCAAAATCTTCGTCTTTCTTACTCGAAGAGGTTACACTCTCTTTTGGTTTTTTGGAATGAGTGGGTTGGGGGGGCTCCTCACTATCAGCTTTTCGCTTCGACGAATGTACCCTCTCATTTGCTGATTTGTCCGTCAGGGATGAGTCAAGCCGAGAAGAGTTTTGTTGTTCAGTTTCACTGACTCCACTTTCTTCACTGTCGTCAGTGTCACTATCATCTTGAGGTTCCTTCACACCGCTAACTCCATCTCGTACAACTTTCACTGCCTTAGGTATGAGCGATGGGTGACACTTAATAAGACGATCGGGATGTTTCTTTTTGCGGGATTCAGTTTCTTCATTCCGAGTGTTGATGTTCGGAACACTGACTTCAACTGCGGGGGAAGTCGTCGGTACAACAACCATTTCGCTTTCCTTATTCCCATCATCGCCTCCAGGAGCCAACTGATCATCATCATCGTCGATCGGTATTTCCTCGCCCTCTTCAATAAGCATATCATCATCATCACAATCCAAGTAGCGACGGATGTAGTTCTTTCCTTTAATGTCATCAGCGGTTGCAGTTGAGAAGGTCAGCCCATCAAGATTCACACCAAATTGCTCAAATATTTCGTACAAAGTTTGGACCTGAGCTCGGGATGAGGCAACACAGACTCCGGTGTAAAAGCAGACGACGACCAGTGTCACATCCGCGATGGCATAATCGACGAGATGGATCGTCATGGGTTCACTCTGACTTCCTCGCTAAGTATGAAAATCCTTTTTTAAAAATATCACCACAATATATATTCAAATTAGTATTACGCATACCTCTTGCATAAAAAGGTTCCGGAAGAGAGGAGAGCCGGCCATCAAAATGGAAGAATGAACAGGAATATAACCTCCATTACACACTATGTCCACATCCGTTAGGAAAGGGCGTTCATCACTTCCTTTGTGGAATTTATGAAGTTCTTGCGGAATGAGATTCGGATGTCCTTGGACCACAATCTCTTTAGTAGTCGGCATTTTCACTATACTATAGGTTCAAAAACCAAAGGTCTAGGATGAGGAATAGAGTAAATGACAGTTCAAAATACTGCCGCACTGCCTGGATCGAATATTTAAACTACCAAACGTAATCGCACCAAACAAACTTTCACACTAATGCCTATAAATCACGTAAGTCCGTAGTTCTGCTCGACTATCGACACAAACTGAAATCTCTATAATATTTCCCATCAATTTTTTGGTTTCAGGTCGAATTCATTTACAGCTCACTCACACGATAGAAGGAAATGCAGTAAATCCCAACAATAACAAAAAATTATATACGTAATGAAAAAACAGTTCGAAGGGAGTAACACAGCAACGGACAAATATCAACAATAAGATGTATTGAGCATGTACTTACCAAATGTAGTCATTAATATTTGCGTCAATGAAGATGAGCTTGCCCGTATTCGGATTCTCTTTTACGGTCATTAACCGGAGTTCAGAAATTTTCGCAACACTGCCTCAGTCATTTCATGGTTTCACAGGAACAATACAGCTAAATCTACTGGCAGTGCAGAAACCACAATTTAGATGTTTCAACAGAATGCAATCAATGCATTTTGTTTCAATAAACACTATCAATTTTTACAGTTTTAGCCTTACAGATAATGGTTGGATGGGAATGCTCCAACCTAGACCCACCGAGTATTGAACACGCGTGTGTGTCTCCTCTGATACTCCCATTCAAGTGTAGCCTCGTCAAGTCCACCTTACTCTTCTTTACGCATGACCGCAAGTTTCGAATTTACCAAGGAATAACAATGATGTGTATTGCGACACGAATATGACGAGAGAATGAATTCCGTTCATCCAGCTTAGGTATTGATACCCTTACTATTGCTGCAACGACGCAAGTCAGTTAGTACCTTGCCAATGATATTCAGTAAAAATGATGTTGCTGGTGCTTACAAGATAGTTCCTAACAGGTGAAAAAGTAAAATAATTGTCTAAATGAAAGTCTTGTCTTATCGAGGTAACTGCTAAGTTGCAAGGAATTTGCATCGTCTAGCAATGATGCGATATGCTCAACGCTCGCTCCCTTATTTTCTGAAAAGATGAAACAAGGAAAACCTTGAGACTCAATCGCTTACATATAGGCGTAAACATTAATAAGACAAAGTCATCATTGGCCATGCCGAACTGGCGGTTTTTTTCGAAGTTCGAGCTTTAAATCGAAAAACATGCTTGAACAACCACCTTATGCATACACACGTTGAAAATTGTTTTCTAGCATTAGGATGCCGAAAGGATTTTATTCAGAGCCCCGATTCAAAAGCCCACTTCTTAAGCAAGGTAGACGGGAACGCTCGAGGATTTTTTTTATCAGAAACAAATAATTTAAGACGAACAGGAAATAAAAAGAAGTCAAAATTTGAGACTACCTTCGATCGTGAACGTGGACTTGTGAAAATGAATTGGAACAAGTTTCACTAGATGTAGCGTCATTTAAGGCGACCGTTTTGCATTTTTTGCACTTTTG
>WJFA01002811.1:0-14643 GCA_009870155.1 Pseudobourletiella spinata | reverse complement strand
CTTATGATTCATCTGCAGTAACCAAGGGATGAAGATATCGTACCAACAAGGCATTTCTCCAGAGATTAATGAATCCACTGCGAGCGCCTAAGAAAGGTAGTGAGTGGTGACCTTCCACAGGTGGATTCCGTTAATAACGTTCAAGGACGAGCCGGAATGAAGTTCTGGGCTTGGGACGACTGGGTGTTAACGAACGTTTCATCATCATCTTCCTAATTTATTGGCTCACGTACATGGTGCGCCCCACCCGCTAGCCTCACCTATACTTGCACAAACGTCATGTTGAACGCCTAATTATGAAATACATTACCAAATCAAAAATTCAATTGGGGTGAATACTCGTTGATTCATATTTAATAAGGGATTGAGTTAGGATTGGACAATGACACAACAGTAGCGCAACATTACTTGGACAATATGACTGAACACTAACAGTTGACTCCCACTGAAAGAAAAACATTCTAAATAATTGGAATTCTGCTTTTTCGGCTCTACACGCGTATTTTCGCGGCACATGCATGGACAGCCCTGATCTTACGCAATCATTTTTAATCTAAATAGCTAAAAAGACCGGAACGAAGGACATTGTAAGAGCAACAGCCCGTAGCTAGAATGCTCCAACACCAACGTCTGCCAGGAGCCACTGTAAATCAACAAATAATAATCCACAAGTCCACGACCGCACAAATGAAGCCTTGGAAATTTCAAAGCGAAGAAGCCCATGTTGATACTTTTGCACAATGCATGACGTCCCAGCATAGCTTCTAGGATTATCTCCAAGACCAAAGGCGGACGAAAAAGTTGTGTACAATTCCAGCAGCGTAACGTGATGAACGATGGCGCCCAGCGTGGTACTTTATGCCTCAAAAAAGCCGCCGACAACATCCCTTATCCCGCATTCCACCCCCGAATCTGGAGAGAAAAGAAGGGAATTATTATCAAAATACATTTTGGTGTATCAGAGAAAATCCATGACGCTACTACTTACATGCAAATTGCCATTTGAAAGGAGCTTGCAGTACAATCTTCTATCTTCTCACTTCATTACCCGACTCCTCTTCCACCCACGGCTTAATTCCACTTTGACAGGGATATCAATCTAAAAAGCAGCATCAGAATTCACGAGAATGATAGCCTTGTTGTGGGTTTACAATGGGGAAGCCCGAGTTTCGTCACCATATGGCCATAAGTAAGTATACATGCGACTTTTTTCCACTGAAACCACCGTTGAACAGAATGACAATTCTCGTAGACAAGTCTATAATGCCTTCACAGTGAATTGACTTACTGTGGGATGGATATTGTTGCATTTGTTGCTCCTAAAGGTGGACAATGCACTGGCGATGTCCATATGCTTCACACGAAAGACGCGGCTTGGGCGGAATCTGACGTTTTTAATCTCGTGTCTCAATTATTATTAATTTCTCATTGTGCTCCATCCCCTGCATGTGGAACTCAACAGCTGTCAACAATGACGGCAAATATAACAAACTACAGAGTTACACATTTCACGTGGGAGGAAATACATGGCAAATTCTCAAGGAAAACCTAATAAAGTTCAAAGGGTGAACCGTTCAATTACAAGGCACAATTCAAAGTGAAAGTTGAATTGCTGGCAAGAAGTTCTAATTTGGCGCTCATGTGCTCAATGACCACTGTTCATCAGTAGTGGTGCATTTTAATCCATCTCAATGCATTAGCAAGTAAGTGGAGGAACTGACTGGACGAGGAATGGATGATACCCTCTGGATTAATACGATCTACCGAGGAGGTACCAGACCGTATCAAGAACCTATACTCTCACTAGAGGTGTAGGGAAAAGTGTAAAGATCACGGGATCTCAATGCGCACTTATGGTAAGCTATAACATAAGTTAAGAAATATCGTCATCCCTGAGGAGCCGAAGGAGTAAAGATACTCAACACTACTGTGAGATTGGCCTCACTATAGGGAGCATAGTAGGGGGTAAGTCGGTTCGGGTATGACCGATCCATGGAAGTAGAATTCGGAGTCTTTGCGGAGGTGGTGACACAGTGCGTGTTAGCCGGAGTACAAAAGTCGGGGGGTGAGCCTGAGAACTGTTCAATTACGACTCCAGCACCTCGAGCTGACGATCTCTGCTCCGCCTTTAGAATCCCCAGTTCGAAAACAACGTTTTCTTCCAACTTGCACACCTAGAAAAATTCCTGGCAAATATAAAGGAGAAAAGTCTGTAGGAAATACAGCTGAAAAACAGACAAAATTCCAGGCCATAGTGAAAACTTGGTTCTTCGCGGCTGCACAGTAAGCTATTTATAGCTAAAAAGGAAACGATTTGAAATATTTTCTGATTTGGAAACATTAGAAAAAATAACATTTCAAATGGTAAACACTGCCGCGGAATTTTCTCTACTCCTCGTCACACTCGCTGCCGTTTCCGGATGTTTCATAACCAATTGTCCGCCCGGAGGGAAGCGATCAGGGATCGAGCTGAAAACTAGACAGGTAAACATCTTGCTATACCCTGACGCCTATTATGCCATCTCTTCATTTTCCATATCCCTCTTCACATCCTCTTTGCCGTCACAGGCGCGTTTTCTCACCCTTCTGTTACCCCTTGCTCCACAAATTGAGACGACAACACGTGGTTCTGACGCCTCATTCCCTGAAAGGCTTGAACATCCGCTATTACTCTGAACGCACAATACTAATGTCTTCACTTTTCAGTGTGAACAATGTGGGCCGCCTGGTTCGCTGGGTCGGTGCTACGGTCCATCAATTTGCTGCTCACCTGAGCTGGGCTGTTTCATGGGGACGCCGGAGACGTTTTCTTGTCAGTTAGAAAATCGATTCACGACCCCCTGCCAAAACCCTGGAGCTTCCTGTTCCGGCCTCAACGGAGAAATCAGCGGGGGGCAGTGCGGCACAGATGGGATTTGCTGCAATTCAGGTGAAAAAAAAGTTTTGCCCATTAACCCCAAAATGCTTCAAACGTCTTCATTTTTTCCCCTTCTTCATCCTCCTCTTGGTATTTCGCAGCCTCCATCTCACAATCCCCTATGCACACAAACTCAATGGCTAACGGCTAATCTGTGGAGTGAGAGTGCCAAATGGGGGCCAGGCAAAGCTAATTCTGTGAGGCTGTTGACAGGCATAAATAGATTGAGGATGAACGCGGCGATTACCTCCACGTCGCCTTTGGCTTGGGGATTCATTAGCCTCAACCTTGAAAAATCCACAACATAGTTTCGGCAACATGTTTTCCTTGACTTTATCAAGTACTTGAAGCCTTTTGCAGATTTTCTCTCTTTACTGTCTTATCTCTGGGAGTAATGACGGGGCAACTACGTCCAGGCGATTCTTGACACTGTACTGGCCAGGGTTAGCCTTTGCCAGAACCCATCACGTTCAATTGGGAGTTTCACCTCCCAAATTAAACTTGAGATTCATCATCATGAACTGTCAGAGTGAAACTGTTCAGTCGTCTTGCCGTTCGGCACCTTACGGTGTAGAACGGCGTCACTGTAGCAATGAGACAATGAGAGCCACGAGCTCATGTTACAGAGATCGTACCAGAAACGAACCATTGATTTTTTTCTATTTTTTTTCATCTTCGAAAATTCTGGCTCTAGATTTAGTTCGAGCACTTGAGAAGATAGCCGTTTCCAAATCCTATGTAGCTAGAGCCGCAGACTACATGAGATGAGCGGGAGGGACAAAAAATGCTTCCGCAAACAGGGGAGAGTTGACTGATCTGGTTGAGTGATTTACAGAGACGTGCACCGTGGACGACACATGCCATGACGAGGCGTCTTCGCTGGGCCGAGAGTCAGCTGGCAAGTCGGGGTCTCATCACCACCTCCGCTACGGCTATCCCCTGGATAGAGTTTTCCAACGTTTCATCGACGGTCGCCATCGCCTTCCCGCACGGCTGCCGCTCCCGACCCAATCTCCGTCGTCCATCAGTAATGATTACTAAAAGGAACGCAAAGATATACAGAGGCCGAGTGACATAGATTTTACAACTTCTCCGTCATATATATACATATATAGCTTGTACGTATAGCATTAAATACTTTGCCCAAATGGCGCGAGAGTCCGAAATCATCTCCCCCCTTAAATGTGTATCCTTTTTTCAAATGAATGTGAAAACAAAAAGTAGATTGACACATATGTGGTAAGATGTGTCAGGTACGTCCTGGAAGTAGCACTGTTCGGCTAGGTATACTTATTGCGGAAGTGAGGGAGATTCATCACGATTCTTCTGCGGTGCCCCAGAAGCCTACAATAGTAATTATTGACCACACATCTGACAGAGAGTCGTAATACGTGCCCGATTGGGATACATTCTAATTTGTCCTGCTGTAGGGAAAAGAGATGCGAGAAAATATGTGTATAGGCACGAGCACATGACATAGACACAGTCGAACGCCTCCACACAGAGTAACATAATTATTCCCAAGAGCTGACCATAATTACGGCTTCCTGGCCACCATACCTCACCATCACCTGTTGCGGGTTGGACATGAAGAATCTCAGTGTGCTCCACATATGTATCCCCTACTTTTGACGTCCTTGTCCTTTCAAATGATATTGTGAAGAGTTGTTAGCACCATATGATACTCGAGATTATGAGCAGTAGGACCAAAGTCGTGAGCAAATATTGGGTAAGATGATCACGACGGATGATGACGACAACAACTTGAAGATTAATGATGTGATGTAGAGAGGTAACGGTAAGGCATAGTGGCTCACTGTTACAGTCCCGATGTTGAGAGTGTATAGATTTTATCAGAGAAAAGTTTAGAGTTTCCGCCCTGAATTGGGTGTGTATCGGAGGCTGTATGCGTATTCACCCTTGAGATGTTGCAAAGACCAAGTTTGAACCAATTGGGATTACAGTGAAATCTCGCTACAACGGTCTTCAGGAGACACAAATGATTTGACCGTTATAAGGAAATAACCGTTATAAGCCCTGAAAATAACACTGTAAAAGCCATAAAGGGATAAGAGAAGTTGACCGTTATAACAAGATGACCGTATTACACAAGGCCGTTATAGGGAGATTTTACTGTATACACATACTCGGGAAGCTCCGAGACTTTTCCAACCACAATTCAGAGTGCTTACGATAGACTTCAGGCAAGAGAAAACACATGGTCAGATGGTGATAACATGGTGGTATAGTCCAGTCCACTTTCCAGTCGGTGATAAATTGCAGTAAATTTTGATTCTAACTTCTAACCCTTAAATGTAGAACCCTGCAAATTCAATAATTGATTGCTTTCTTCGCATACCTGCATTATTTTATTGTTGCATTATATTTCGGATGGTATTAACGAGGCAGTGAGCAGTGGCGCAGGTGAAAAACAGATGGTGTAAAGCGTTATGTACAGAGGCCTCAAATTACAACTCCAACCTTCGCGGTCGGTAACGGGCAAGGACCAAATCACGGTAGAGGAAAAGATGACTAATCCGTAGTACGTTTTCGTGTATTATTGTCAACGTGGAAAATCAAATGATTACAGAGTGTAGTGAGAATAGTGCTTACACGTTTGATGAAGCGTCAGAAAATGATTAAAAATGATTCTATTACCGTATGTTGTCATGTAATCCTACTATGACTTACTTAAGGTTCTGATTGAAGTTCAGACACAGCGAAGCGTTGAGAGGAGCGGAATCTTCGCCTTTGTCAAGTTTGCAAGGACATATGAGACTAAGCTTTAAAAGTTCACGATAGTATGTAAACTTGTCATGCTGTAATTATTTCTTGCAATAAAGTGAACACTGTTTTATTCAAATTTCGTGCTTGTAGTCATCGTTTTAAAAATAAACGTGCCTAGTGGGATCAAAAAATTATTGATTTTCCTGATAATCGTTGAGACTAGCAAGGAGACCTTTGAACTAATCAGAATAATGCTAGCAATGCTCCGTCGAAATCCGAGCCTCCGTGTGGATCTTCTTTGGAAGTCTCCGAAAAATCATAAAATTATGTGGTTGACTAGGTTTCGTTCTTCAGGAAGTTTCAGAAAAGAAAACGGAAACAAAGTAACAAAGCAAACGTGAATAAAAAACAAGTGCACCCGCACCGGCTGGCATCGCAATCGACGGCCGGGCGTCGGGCAGCTGCGGCGTCGGATCGGTAAAATAATTAGCTAGTGTAGATCCCAATTCTCAAGCGTTAGAATTTTTTACGTTCCCGATTCCGACCCGAGTCACAGTCATCAATCATTGCCACACAATAATGACACGCTGGGGTTCGGCGGATGAGGCCTTTTCATACGATTCGAACAGGAATTATTCCCTGAATTAAATTTTTTATTCTGTACTATTATTCCCAATCTAACTTTTCCTCAATACTCCCCATGTATCTTATACGTATGCGTGCTGATGCCGATTAAGAAAATAAACATACAACAACTACACCAACTCATTGACATTTCTTTTTACTATTGCGTCGCTAAAAATAACAGCCAACCAAAACGAACGATAGTGGAAGTGGAACAAAGGATTACAGCTTGAACTGTACCCCTGCAGTTTTCACTTTTGAACAGCATCATGTCTCAGGCAAAAGACAACGACGGCTCATCAACAAGTAAAAGAGCATCAAGACTTCCGATCCTACAACGGAAATCAACGATGGGTAACAAGGAAGGCGCAACTGAAACCACCCCGGCGCCTACTTGCTCCCCACCAAAATCTACCTTACCGAGCAAAACAATACATCTGGCCTTGAATAGCAGCGCAAGTATAGCAAAGACCACGAATCCGGAATCAACAGTTCGTCCCACTCCCACTTACGTTCCAAACGGCCACACAAAACCTAAGGATGAATTTAACTCATCACGAACTTGTACAATACCATCCGCCCGCACCACCGCCTCACAAATTTCTCCTACTCCTGCCTTGTCAGAAGCAATAGTTGGGATAGCCGTGTCAACCCGAGAAAATGCTCACAATGCCAAATCAACCAAACTCCCTCGAATAACAACAGCATCCAGCCACAGAAAATCCGTCGCATCCGAGGAAAAATTTTTTTCTCGTCCCACCACAATGAAATCTCACCACACGAAACTCCGATCTTCGGAGCTTGGGATAGTTTCTGAATTTGAGCCCAGTCTCGCAATTGTGAAACAAGGGAACGGCACAGAGTCAGAGTCAAGAAAGGTTTCTCACTCATCCATAACATCCCATGTGCGCACAAACTTGGCTGCAGCCCGACGGATCCCGGTTCTACAGAAGAAGAAAGAAATAAGATATTCTGACGTCAAAGCCATCAGCATCCCTTCGTCACAATGTTCTATGAGCAGCATACCCGAGAAAGATGACAGAAATATTGAGTTATCTCCAAGCAATAACCCCACAACCCCTGGAATCCTCGAGACCAAGTTACCATCTTTGCTGGAAACATCGGACTCAGACGCAGAATTGTCGAGCCGCCTGAAATCATGATATTTCATTAAAAGGTTCAAAATCATTCCAGCAAATCTGGCTAAATCTTGTGAAAGAGAAACCGTCTGAGACTCACAACTGTACCCTTGGCATTTGCAACGTCCAACCACTGGCAGAGCTACCGCACGTAGATAGCACTTCAAATCCAGAAGTGCAAGATCATCCGTCTAGTCATCATGATTCCCTCAATTACTCCCATCCCATCGAGCGTGTCCGTGAAATCCTAAACCCTACAAACAATAATGAAAGTTGTACGAAATTAACAGCAACAACGACGTCGTCTGTGGGAATTTTCCCCTCGGCTTCCGAATCCAAAGAAATTAACGGGATCAGTACAAGCCAACGTAACGGCGTCCAGAAGGATTACGGAACCAGCGATTCACCTCAAATTGATTCCGAGTCATTGCCAGTGCCACACAGAAAAACGAGCCTCATTTCATTTTCTTCACGTGAATCTTCACTATCATTGCCACTTCCTTCAATGAGCACACCTCCGTGCCGGAACAATGACACTTTAGTTAAATCAATTCCTCAAGCCTTTCCACATCCAGTTTTAGAGCAAGACAATAACCCCAACGTTGAGCATTGTGACTGGGAAATAATTGAATTGCCAGTTTCAGAAGGAGATGAGATGAAAGATATGCCAGTTTATGAAGGCCCGCGACGCATAAATTTGAATGCATTCAGTGAGGAAAACCAAGATGGCGGGTCAGAGCACGATGGCATGCATTTAGATGCAGAGCTAAACAAGGTAAATGAACATGGGGATTCCTCTGGCACAGAAGGGTATTCTATCGCAGCCAATGAAGAAAATTGCAAGCATATAGCATTCGAACTTACTCAAGTATCAAAGGATGAATTTGGTAGTACTGTTGCTTTTCAAAACAAAATGTCGTTGCCACAAACAGTCAGAAGCTCTTGCAATCCTGTGCAATGCGATCATGTCGTTGAAAATCAGTCAGGTAATACAGGAACATTTTCAGTGTATTCCTTCGAATACGATGCAGCCCCATCTCCGGACAGCGGTCCATCTACGACTGTCATACTACCCGCTGCGCTCAAGATAAAACGGAAGAATTCCACCGAGGATTGTGATGCAACCAGTTCCACCTCCAGTTCAGTCACATCCAGATTCTCTGACTGTTCCACTCTCACCGTCGGATCTGATTCATCCTTTGTGTCGGGGCCAACCTGTAAAACGAAAGGCAGCAGCGCACGACTGCCTCGGGAAAAGAGCACTGTGGACTTGGGAATGAAAAGCAGGTGCTCTTTTTCAAATCCAACCCATCATCCTTCACCAGAATGCAAGGATAGCTCAATTTCACTAAGAGCATCTCAAACACTGCCATTTGAGGTGGGGTCCGTATCTCTCAAGGTGGCGGCTCTACTTTCAAAATGTGATATTTCCTCACAGAGCACGGAATGCATTCATATTCAGGGATGCTGTAGCTCGCCAAAGTCTGAAGGTGAACTGTGATTCTATGTCAGCTATGTAGGACTATTTGAACGGAATCATTTAAAATTCCTCTACATTTTTATGCTTATAGATTGTCTTCGAAGCCAAGAACAAGCAGCTTCTTCAATAAAATCTAGTGTGTCCAGGGCAAAGCTAGTCAACGAGGATGCAGGTGATGACGCGCTGGAGGAGGCTAACTGTAGTACCGATGTCAAACGGTCTCAAACGTCATCGTATAATGACTCAAGCTTAAGAAGCTCTTGCGATTTGAATGATAAAGTTTCGCATCAGACAGGAGATAGTTCTCGAGCTGAAACAGTCAGTTCCCCAACGCTGCAAAGTACAGGTCAGATAGAGAAAAAGTGCAAGAGTCTGTTCAGTCGGCCGTCACACCCAAAGCCACCAAATTCGGACACATGCGCACTTCTGCGGTCTCGCATTTCCCTGGATGGAAGAAGCAGTGGGAATTTACGGGGCTCCTGCATGCCCTGTAAAGCGGAAAGCTCGAAATATGGCATCGTTCCCTGGATTCCAAACTCGAGAACTGCGTTGCAAGCAGGCCATGGAGCTCCCCCTGTTGTACGCAACACGCACAGTAGCAGAAATTCAACCCAAGTAGGTAACTACAGCTTCAGTGTTATCTCCACCTCCACCCGAATTCCCTCCAAGTGCGTAAATAAAACAAGGGCGCCATGATGATACGTTCAAAATGATTCTTTTTATTTGATATTTTCAGAGACAGATGGACTATCTTGTGATCGACAGAACGGTCTCAATGCATAATGTCGGTTCTCATTTGGAAGGCTTTCTTCGCATTAAGAACCACTCATCGAAACATATTGGCTTTCGGGTATGTGTTTGGTAAACCTCAAGCTAATAGGCACTCAAGGAGCTCTGTCACTAAGATTGAGCACTAATTTCGTAAGCTTTCACAAATACCATGTTCCCCTCCGAGCGGGGACCAGTTGTCCAATTTTCTGTAAATCCTTAATTGATCAAAAGCGATCAAACCATTGTAAGCACGTCACGCATGATCTAAGCAATCAGTGCGCTATCTATATAATAGCGAAGCTATTTTTGTGTAAAATCGTAGCTTATCAAAAGTGATCAAACCACTCCTATGACCAAAACCATCGCAACGCTCACAAAATAAATAATGTGATGAGCAATTTATGTACCGAAATTCGAGACTTTATCTTCATCATTACGCCACATCTGAAAGTGATGGAGCTAAGGCACATTAGATAACTCATGTCTGTTCTCCATCTGTGATAATTTATAGCACTATTCCTTCGTTTACCTGATCAATGTGCGCTGCTGCAAGTTTTGCTGTCAACGGGAAACTTCAGGAAATCAGCAAACATAATGGAACTGCTCCGAGTGTGCCTGTAGCTTGGATATGCTTTACAAAAACCAAATGTCAGCATTATATTTTATGTCTTTCTTTACGCTGATTTTCACAGGTTAGTTCCCGGATTCAAGGAAAGTATCAAATTATACCGCCCATGGGACGACTGGAAAACAACGAGACGGCTATCATCACAATAGCATCTGCTAACCCAGCAACTTTCTGCAAATATGAAAGTGATCAATTCAAAGTGGAAACAGCCGTGATTCCACCGGGACTTGCCTCCCCATCTGAGCAAAGACTCTTCTGGCAGGTTCGCTTCAAATTTCTTTTCGAACGAAGATCCCGCCGTCGCCTTTAAGAATAAGTTACCGAATGGCAATTAATGCTGCCCCTTTATGCAGGAAGTATCACCGACTGAAATTCAGGAAACATTGGTTGGGAGACTAAGGGTCCTTAACCCCAATTACTTCATGGCTGATGGTTTACCTTCAGGAGGTCATAGATGTGATGGATGCTCCGGCGGCGATGCGATTCCATCACAGACAGCCTTAGAGGAAATTCCGGCCCAGCGCTGCATGAAGCCGAGTAGTGCAAGCATTTGCATTTGCACTCTCATAATTGGGTTTGCAGCCGCTGTGATTCATCATTACTCTGCACTACTGGAAAAACTGTGACTGCAACGACTCGATGGTTTCATATTCACGAGCTCAAATTCAAATTGCAAGTTTTAGCGAAATTCTAATTTCGTAACTGGGGACCACGTGGCATTATATATAAGCGACCATGAGATCATGTGAGTGAAAGGGCAAACTTGGTAATGGGCATTTCTTCTCAATCCCCGTGAATATCCGAAAAATTTCATTGGCCGATTGTACCATTTGATCGAGAGGAGGGCAATAAACTTGGCAGAAGCGTATACGTTATTATCATAATAATTCATGTAGTCATTCCGCAATCCGGTAACCAAATCCAGGCTGGATTATACATGCCAGCAGGTGCCATTAATTACTCATCAGTTCACCCAAGCGGACATTGTATTGTAATGAGTATGGATTGCACAGAGCGTATAAAAACTTCCAATTAAGTTATATCAGATGCCTCCACATGCATTTGTTCCATCCATTGGCTCACGCTGACCCCACAGTGAATTCCTGGCAGGATGAATTGATTAAATGTCACATGGGATGATCCCTATATAATGTCATTCAAATACATGCGGTACGGCTCAGTATCAACAAAGCTAAGGTCCCTCCTTGTCAAACATTGACGTGAGGATGTTGACAAAAATTCTCGTTTCCATCGCTGTGATCAGCCGGATCGCATCTGTATGTACACTTTGAGTGGTCATTTCTTTGTAAAAGCATACATCGGAGGCTCCATTAGGTTTCCGTGACTACCGCAATTTTTCGTCCTTGTAGGGGCAAGTGGTCCGGTCTGGTGAGGGACCGATCCTCCAGGCTTTTCTCGAGGCTACCCCAATTCACCCCCAAATCCGCACTCCAGATATTCCGGCACCGGAGACGAACCAACCCAAGGTTACCTTCGATGAGACCTTCAACAGCAACTTCAACCCTACCAAAGGTACCGCTATCTCATCTCATATATAAGACACGAGGAGGTATCAAAATCCAAATTTTATCTCCGTATAGGATGCGAGTTCAATCTGACAGACCTGAAACTTGGGGATACTGGAACCATCACCACTCCGAATTACCCAATGAACTATCCCGCGAGTCAGAATTGCCAGTGGTTCCTAGAGGTGATAACTCACCCTCTAGCGCTGTTCACTAACTTCCCCTATATATGATAAAATTTAACAACTGAACTGATTACAGAGTGAACCAGGCAGCAAAATCGAAGCAACTTTCTTTGATGTTGTCACTCAGCCCTGGTTCTTCACCTACTTTGATTACATTATGATTGCCAAAGAAGGAAACTTCTCCAATGTTGATAGGTGAGTACTTGAATATTCCACTTATTAGCTCGAGGAATTAGCTCGATCAAGAGCCTATAACGTCTGTGCGTAGAATTGCCGGAGATATGAATGGTAAAACACCCATGACGATCACTTCCGTTGCCAACGAATTCGGAATCAGGTTCCGCTCTTCTTCCCTCTTCAGCTTCCGCGGAATGAAAATGCAATTTCTGGTAATGTGATAAACTCTTTTATTCCCGTTTTCGCACTGAAAAATTAACTCCAATATAATCAAATTTTACAGGTCGTGCCGGTAGATTCCGAACCAGAAAGTATTCCCGTATCGCCTTATGCCGGTATGAAAAAACGAAAAGTGTAAACTATTTCTATCTGGGATTTTCTACACACTTTTTTCTTGCTTTAGACGGATGCGGCTTGAGCCCAATTTTGGAAGCCGAAGCAACGGCAACTCCCCCTCCTTTGATTCCTGTGGATGAACTCGAAGCTGCTACAGAGGCCGGGGAGGACGTGCCAGTTTTAACTCCAGGAGCTGCGAACAAAACCCGATACATTCCCGCCAGTCCGTTTGAATTTGATGTCAAGATCATTGGTCACTCCCCAGCACCGAAACACGCGTATCCTTGGATGGTGGCCATGCTGATTGATGGACGTCACTTTTGCGGTGGCTCAATCATAGATGCTCAACACGTTCTCACAGCTGCTCACTGTACTGACAAGTGAGAAACATTGTTTGTCTCATTCTTGCGTCTCGCCGTGTTCAGTGTTAACAGTCACTCAGTCAGTGCGGAAGATGAGAATTTGTTTTGATTAACGATTTCATTTCCATAGCGCCAAGACCATTACCATTCTCCTGGGTAGCCACAATATCAAGGCACCGAAGATTGACGAGCCCAGCCGTGTTGTAATCAATGTTACCAACGACGACATTTTCCAGCACCCGGAGTACAACCCAAATACCATTGCCAACGATATTTCCATCATTCGACTCCCCCAGAGATTGGTGTTCACTGGTAAATAATCCCCATATTTTCAACAAGTATATTCCCAATTTTCCTATTCTGTGCCTTGAGTAAATTAAGTCATGCTTAATAATTTTTATAGACAAAATCCGTCCAGTCTGCCTGCCTAACAAGTACTACCTTGCCAAAACTTTCGTCGGTGAACGTGTCCGTGTAACTGGTTGGGGGAAGAATTCAGACAGTAAGAGGGACAGCTGGGATTGCCTGAAGCATGAATTGATATTGTGATTTAAAAATTCCTTTTTAAATCCCTTAGAGGCCCCATCTGTAACTCCTACTCTTCAACAAGCCGGCGTTCAGGTGATGCCGAATGGACAGTGCCGTAACTTCTTCAGGGGAATAGTGACTGGAAACCTCATCTGCATCGCTACGACACGCACAGTCTCACCATGCCGGGTATTAATTTTTTCTGTGTGCAACATGCTAAAACTCGAAAAAACTACCCCGGTAACAACTGATGGTAATGGAATTTTTTGTGTATACAGGGAGATTCCGGTGGCCCACTTGTGATTGAGCAACAAGGCCCAGACGGATCTTATTTCCTCCAGTTGGGAATCGTATCATTCGGCTCCTACACTTGCGAGCGTGGTTTCCCCGTCGGATTCACTCGGACGACGGCCTACTTGGATTACATCGCCAAAATCACCGGAAGGGCTGTCCTCTGAATGAAATAACCTTATTACTTCTGTGATGTTACCCTACTGAAAGTTGACGTTTTCCCACAGTTTTTTTGCGGCATGAAATGACTGTCAGAGTCTGAAGACGAAAATAATAAAATATTTTCGTTTACAAAAATTCTCGAAACAAATCCATGTTACCATCATTTTAACATAACTAGAGACAATAGTCATTGACAGTAATGGGGAAAAGACCATGAACCTGCGGACTTGAGCAGCTGCTTGGACAGTGCCGAATAAACGCATTTGGAATGCTAAAATCCAACTCTCGCAATTATTATACTTTCATTGTAATGAGAGCTGGTGACGAATAACTAATTGGCTTCTAATAAGACCTTACTTCAACCCCTGTTTCGTAGGCAGGATCCTCATTGAATTATAGATATCAATGGAGGCAGGAGAAGGCGTATTGCAAAAAAATTAACCGCTTTCTACTAAACCATCGCAGATATCCCAGAATCGTGCAAATATGAACTCGTTCATCCTGCTGGCTGTGCTAATTCATTTCACCACTGTAAGTCACCCCTATATTCCACCTGGTTTGTACGTAACTACGCGCGCGCATGTTTGAGTGAAGTCAGCTCATAATTGATTAAAGAATTGACACTTTACAATATAGGCCATTCGATATGAGGCATACCTAGAGGCGGAGCCGATTCACCCGACTTTTGCGCCGGGAGATTATCGGCTTGAGCGTCTGGAGGATGATGACGCAAACCCTTTGCGGGAAATCAGTAAGTGAAACTACTAAAATTCTCTCAAACTAATCTCAT
>WJFA01002810.1:0-14643 GCA_009870155.1 Pseudobourletiella spinata | reverse complement strand
CTATGACATGGGGAATGAATTTTACCAAGCAACCATAGGTGTGAAATCAAAAGTGCACAAAAGTGCAAAAAATGCAAAACTTACTGATCATATCAGGACTCATTTTCCTGAATCAGCACAGTCCTGATCCCATCAGGACTGCGGATTTTAAATCAGGTACGAGGGGCTCAAATCAGGATCTCGGGCATCCGTAAGAGAAATTGAATCTTTATCTCAGTCAAATCATCAAAATTTAGTTCGACTTTTTGCCTTAGATAAAGTTCCCTGGACCTTCATTCTCAGATAAATGATAAAAATACATATAATTCATACTTTATCTTTGAAAATCACATAACGATAATATATATCTAAGGAATCCCGGCTTTGCGGTGTATGATTTCCTCGGTGCCCGTGTCATTCTTAAGGGCTGTTCATATTTTAGGTTTAATGTACGAAATTTTCCCCGTCTCGGTCATAAAAGCTGCGTCTCACGGGGATTTTAGGGATTTTGGACCACCCCCCCCCCTGATTACATACAAACGGAATTTGGGGACAGCCCCTAATGTTGCTCTCTCAACAACGCTGTGGACGGGAAGTAACTGTCGTGATTCGCGCCAAAGATTCAAAATGAAATCATCCAACGAGACGATTGATTGATTTCAGAGTAGCCAATGAAAGCTACGCGGGCCCACAACACAATAGCCCGGCTTTTGCGTTTATGCGGTGGGAGATGGGAGCCAACCACATAACTCCAGTCGTGATAGTTGGAAAGTGCAACGGACAACTGAAATAGAGCAAGAAATATTTTAATACAGCTACAAAATATGGCTTTTCATATAATTTGACAAATTAGGTACTGCGTGAGTCAATCTTGTCTATTTCTCATGGACCAACTTTAATGTGCAATTTTGATTTTTTTCAAATTTTATCGAATTGTTCGACTAGGTAAGTTTGCAATTTATTATCTGTTGAATGTGAAAATTTTATTCGTGAATACCGTCTTACGTTTGGATTGCTTATCTGGAGGACCTGACTGCTACACATGTGGAAATACAAAAGAATTGATACTATAGGGCATTGCATTATATATTTGGTTGAGTGGAGCGGATGATGTGATTTTATTCCGTAATGTTTACAGGATTGTGTGACAACTTGATCAAGAAATTACAGCGATGGCTTTAACGCCATCAGGTTCCGCCAAGAAGGTCATTGTTTCCATTCGGGTGCGGCCACTTATTCAGCGTGAAAAGGATGCTGATGGTATGTGTGTGTGTGTTATCTAAAATGAAGGGAAAAAACATTTCTCGTACTTTAGCTCAAACTTTTATTCGCAATATATTTATTTTGTAGTATTGACTATAGCTATTCGAATTGTAGACATTATCATCATTATCATTGAAAGCAGGTATTACATTAATTTAACTTCTGATTTTTAATTTCAGAGAAAGTAAATTGGTACCTGGATGGAAATTTGATACAGCAGTATCAACAAGGGACTTCAAACGGACTGACGGCGACAACCCCGTATGCTTTTGATTATATTTTCGGCCAGGAGGCGAAGACGTCGGAGGTTTACGAGAAAGTAGTCGCTCCTCTCGTCCAAAAGTCTCTACAAGGGTTCAACGGGACGGTTCTCTGCTATGGGCAGACTTCCTCAGGTAAGTTAGCGTTTGCATTATTCTTTCGACAGAGACTGGGATTAGTATTAGTATTAGCGGACGGTATGAACAGTGGTTATTGTACTTGCTGATGATGCACGAATCCGGTCAAGCTTGTATTTGTGCCATTTCTTGAGGTTTCCAACATCTAGTTAATAAATCTCCACAGATTACCATGTAGGGTTTCATGCCCGTATGACCAAATTTTATTTGAGTTTGTTTTGTTGAATTGAGTAAAATTTAAAAGTAAATGTTTTGTTCTAGGAAAAACTTTCACATTGTTCGGCAGCGATGAAGAGCCCGGGATCATTTCCCTCACTGCTCAAGACCTTTTCAACCGCTTTAGTGATGACAGCCGCTCGTATTTTGTCAAGTGAGCTACATATCAGTGTCCCGTTTGACTATATTATTATTACTACAAACTGTATGACTCCTGGGACCAGGCACTTTATTAAGTACTCATACTGTATTTGACTTGCAGGATCGGGTTGTTGGAAGTGTACAACGAGAAGCTCAGTGACATGATGGACGATGGAAAGCTAGTGGATATTAAAGAAGTCAACGGGGAAGTGATTCCCAAAGGGCTGAAAGAAATCGAAGTCCTATCACCTGAAGATATGCTGGAAGCCGCGAACCGCATCCAAGCGATGCGGAAGATCGGGGAGACCAGGATGAACAAGGAGAGTTCTAGGTCTCACACGATCCTGCGGATCATGATCTCCAGCGTGTCCAATGATGACGCGGACGAGGATCGCCAGGTGACCAGTGCCCTGCTCAACTTTGTTGATTTGGCCGGATCCGAAAAGGCGAGCCAGACGGGGTCCCAGGGGGAGCGATTCAAGGAGGGCACATTCATTAACAAATCCCTCCTTGCACTGTCGCACGTGGTGAATCAACTGAGTTCGGGCAACCCCGTAACTGGAAAGCCGCCTGCAGTTTCAGCAGTTGCTAACAACCCGCAGCTCCAGCAAGTTGGCAATCTCAGTCTCCCCAACACCGCGCCTCCGAGCTCCTCAAAGTCATCAAAATTTGTGAACTTCCGCGACTCCAAGTTAACAAGGATCCTACAGAGTTCACTTAGCGGGAATGCGTTCATTGGACTGATTTGTAATGTCACCCCAGCCTCCATCGAAGAGACGCATTCCACTTTGAGGTTCGCTCGGACGGCGAAGACGATCAAGGTGGATCCTACGAAGAACTTGGGGACGGCCACCAGTAGTGAGTACGAATCCAAAATCCTTGCCCTGGAGAAGCAGCTGAGTGGCAAATCTTCTGAGGTGGATAAACTCCGGAAGGAACTCGCCTCCATGCAGCGATTCGTCCAGCCCAAGACCATCTCAGCGGATCGTGGGGGTAGCAATCAGGTGGAACGGCGGCGAACGCTCTGCCCCAGCATGCTTTCCGGTTTTCGCCAGGGCCTCCCGGGTCTCCCTGAAGAGTTCATCCAGGATAATTTCAAGGTATTCATAATTACTTATTTTATTCGATTTTTTGCTTAGTTGTTTATTTATTCATTTGATTGTTTGTAAATTTAATTTGATTTTATACTTAATTCTTTATTTATTTTTATTTCATTTTTGTTAATTTGAATGTTTAATTTTATTGTAATTATATATTTATTTCCTTTACCAATTAACTATTTTTTAAAATTGTAATGATATATTCTTATTGTTTTCCCCCTATTATTGTCTTCCAGATTATCAAGCCTAGGTCCCCAGTGCGTCGATCTCTATTTGCAACCACAAAGAATACGCACAAGAGCACAGTGGACATACCCTTCTTTGAGGTCAATCATGAGTTCCCCCCTCTCGAAGATCAACCCGGACCGACACCGCCGAAAGTTGCCAAGGTGGACGCGCAAACCTGCACGGACTTCCCTGCCCTACCTGCCTTCGTTCATTCAAGCCAGCTGTATCGGCACACTGTGGATCGGAACTCCCGTCCTGATCTCAACCAGTCCGCCTTTGAGGAAATCCAAACGGAAAAATCCTTCATCATCCACGAGCGCTCCCTCGAACTGGAAGAGTTGAACGGGAAATTTGACGCCCTCCAGGAGACGTACGACAAAGTTCAGAGCAACTACGAGACCCTTCAGTCCGAACATGAAATACTGCAGAAGCTCCTGTCGGATCGCGAGGCTCGGAGCAAGGGGATCATGGGGGAATTGGAACGCCTCCAGGAGGAGAAACTTACGTGGCAAAGCATCCAGGCCGACTACGAGCGTCTCCAGGAGGAAAAACTGAAGTGGCAAAGCGTTCAGCTTGAATTTGAGCGTCTCCAGGAGGAAAAATTGAAGTGGCAAAGCGTTCAGTCCGAATTTGAGCGCCTCCAGGAGGAAAACCTAAAGTGGCAAAGCGTTCAGTCCGAATTTGAGGGTCTCCAGGAAGAAAAATTGAAGTGGCAAAGCGCCCAGGCCGACTACGAGCGTCTCAAGGAGGAAAATCAAAAGTGGCAAAGCGTTCAGCCTGAATTTGAGCGCCTGCAGGAGGAAAAATTGAAATGGCAAAGCACCCAGGCCGACTACGAGCGTCTCCAGGAGGAAAAATTGAAGTGGCAAAGCATTCAGCCTGAATTTGAGCGCCTCCAGGAGGAAAAAATTAAGTGGAAAAGCGTTCAGCTCGAGCTTGAGCGTCTCCAGGAGGAAAAGCTAAAGTGGCAAAGCGTTCAGTCCGAACTTGAGTGTCTCCAGGAGGAAAAACTGAAGTGGCAAAGCGTTCAGTCCGAACTTGAGCGCCTTCAGAAGGAGAAGGTCATGTGGCAAAGCATGGAGTCTGACTACGAGCGCCTCCAGGAGGAGAACCTCAGTCGCGCCGAATTCCTTAAGGAGATCCAAGAGGAGGTGAGCAGTTTGCGCGCCAAATTGTTTGAAACTGAAGAGGATCTCATGCAGGCCAAGAACCTAGCCAGAGTGAACGAGGATGTCCGTGCGAAGCATGAGGAGCTCCTTGCTCACAATCAAAAGTTACGAACTGAGGGTCAGGAGGTCAAATCCGAGGTGGAGCTACTCAAAGGGAAATTGGCGGAGGTGGAATTGGGTCAAAGGGAGCAGCTTGCGGCTCAAGCTCAGAAATTCCAAGAATCTTTCCAGTCCCAACTGGAACAACTTCAAACTCAGCTCCGCTCCGCCCAGGAGGAGGTGGAAGCTGTGCGCAAAGAAAACTTGTCACTCAAATCCGAGCTCGAACTTTCCAACGCCTCATCTCTAACTCTGAGGGAAGAGCAGGAGCGACAGGCGGAGCATCACTTGATGGAAATTGAAAAGCTCCGGGAGGACATTCAGAATTCCCGGGCGGAGGCCCGCAAGCGGGAGTCCGAAGCGGAGGAGGGTAGAATCAAATATGAAAAAGCCCTGGACATCCTGGCCAAGGTGGAACGTGAATTGGACGTGGCTCAAAAGGACAGGGACTCCCTCCAATCCCAGCTCAACTCCCTTCAGGGTCAACTGGACGGGGCCCGAGATAGTGCGGAGCAGCTCGAGGAGCAGCTGAGACTGATCAGAGCCGAGAATGAGAACATCCACAGTGGACGATTGGAGCTGGAAAGACTGAGGGCGGAGCACGAGGAGCTTTCGTGCCAGTTCGAGACCATCACCATGAAGCTGCAGGGCGTTGAGTGCGAGCGGGACGACATCCGGAGCGAGGCTGAAACCATGTATCAGAAGCTCTCTGAACTGGAATCCGAGCGGGCTCATTCCGAGATTCTCAAAGTGCGTGCTGTAGGCTAAATATATTTTGATAAAATTATTTATTTTAATTTGATTTAATTTAATTTTGATCATTCATTATTATTTTATTTTGATTTAATTGTGTTTTATATAATTTAAACAATTTATTTCTTATTTTAGATATACATTTAATGCGAGTTGATTCTGATCATTCATTAATTCATTATTTTGACTTTATATTAGTTGATTGAATTTTTATCATTTTGAATTTAAATTACATACCTATGTTTTGCTTTACTCAATTGAAATATTACATTATTGATATTTTAACTTTTACATTTTTTTATTTCAATCACTGTAATTTAAACAATTGATTATTTCTATTTAATTTTTACATTTTTTGTTTAAATCAGTGTAATTTAAACAATTGATTATTTCTATTTAATTTTTACCTCATTCTTCTAAATATCAGGCTCAGTTGGAGAGCGCCCAGGGGAAGCTGCTACAATTGGAGGCGGCGATGGAGGCCGCGAGGATTGAGCGCGACACTGCCCAAGCGGAGCTCCTATCCAAGAGCATCCAAGCCGGAGTTCCCCCTGACGAGGACATGCGCGAGCAGTTGAAAGTGCTGGAGGCTCAAGTCGTGGAAGCTCGAGTTCTCTATGACACTGCACTGGAGCAGCTGGGATCCTACAAGGAAGAATTCAAGGTATTTACTCTAATATTCCAAGCTTTTTTTTTGTTTAAAAAACCATTTTTTTTACCTCCTTTCAACAGAATTATATAAATTACCATTTTCTAATTTTCTTGAAGGCCCAGTTTGAAAATACGCGCGCACACGTCCTCACCCTGGAGTCTCAGCGGGAGCAACTCCGTGGCCAACTCGACAGTAGCCGCGAGCAACTGCAGACCCTCGAGTCGGAACGGAACGAACTGAGCGCCCAACTCCACAGTAACCGCGAGCAACTGCAGTCCCTCGAGTCGGAACGGAACGACCTGACCGCCCAACTCGACAACTACCGCGAGCAAGTGCGAGCGGAAAAGCAACTTTTGGAGTCTCAGCTCACCCAGCTCCGGGAGCAACTTGGAGCCCTGGAATCTAACAATGCAGAGCTCCAGGAAGAGCGTCAAACCTCCCGCCAACACGCCCTCACCCTCGAGACTGAAATTGGAGGGCTGAGACTGCAAGTGGAAAGTTGTGAGCAGCAAATAATGTCATTGGAATCTGACAAGAGGGTCATCCAGGCGGAGCTCGACGCCCTCCGCAACGACTGTCGCGCCCACACTGAAGAAGCTGCCCGGCTGGAGCGGGAGCATCATGACATCAGCGGGCAATTCAAAACGCTATCCAGCAAACTGGAAGCTACTCAGGCGGAACTTCACTCTGCCGAAGAGCAGAAGGTTGGACTGGAAGTGGAGCTCAACGAGCTCCGCTCCCAACTCTCCTCCGCCACGACGGAGAACAATGATCGAGTTGATCTCCTCGAGCAGAACAACCAAGCACTCATCCTTCGACTCCAAGTGCTCAGCCAGAAAAACACGGACATCCAACTGGAACTGGATCAGATCCGAGCTGAGAATGAGGACCTCTCCGAAAAGTTCCTCAGTGCCAGAGCCGAGTTCACCGCCCTCCAAGCGGAACTCACAGTCACCCTGGAAATGAAATCCTCTTTGGAAGTGGAACTGGAGAATCTGACAGAGAAATTGGCCTCAATTTCGAAAACGGAGGACGACGCCGCCACCCTCCTCCAACTCCGCCTGGATGAGCTCCAGACTGAGAATAGCGGGATGAAGACGGCCCTGGCGACTGCCAAGGAGGAAGTCGCCTCCGCCGAGTCCCTCAAGACCCAGTTCCAACAGCAGATTGCCACCCTCCAGGCGGACCACCAAATGGCCACCGCACTCTGCGACCAACTCAGCGCCACCAACCAAGAGCTCGCCTCCAGATTGGAAAATACTGCGGATGAGCTGGCCACGATCCAGTTGGAATTCAAGACGGTCAAATCCGAACTCGAAGCCACCCACATTATCCGCGACAGTCTCAAGGCTCAGATCGAGGAGTACCGTTCGGAGTTGGAGGTTGCCAAGGCGGTGGCCGCCACGGCGGATGAACTCCGTCGGACCAACTGTGCACTTCTCCACGAAATGGAGCAAATCCGCTCCCAGGTCGTTGGCGGAGCGCAAAAGGAGGAAGAAGAGCAGCAGTTGTTGAAAGTCCAACTGGAAGATGCTCAGAGGATGAACGGGGACTTGGAGGGGAAGTTGGCAAGTCTGCAGGCGGCGTTTGAGGAGATGACCAAGATTGCCAAGGAGCGGGAAGAGGCCGCCGGTGCGGCGCGGGACGCTCTCGCTCGAGCCGACCATCTACAGGTCCAGCTCGAGACGAAGGAAGCCCAGGTGACGGAACTGAGTCTCAAGATTCAAAAATTGACTTTGGAACTAAAGGAGGCGAGCGAGAAACTTGGCGCGGCCGAGTCCGAGTTCGAAGTTCTCAAGGCCGAGCGGGAACTTGCCATGGAGGAAAATTCATCCCTGAGGGCGGAGCGGGAAATTGCAATTTCGGATCATTCAACTCTGAGAGCGGAGCGGGACAATGCAATTTCGGAAAATTCATCCCTCAGAGCGGAGCGGGACATTGCAATTGCGGACAATTCATCCCTCAGAGCGGAGCGGGACATTGCAATTTCGGAAAATTCATCCCTCAGAGCCGAGCGGGACATAGCAATTTCGGAAAATTCATCGCTCAAGGACGATCGGGAAGCAGCCACTGCTGCCATAATGAAGCTCGAAGCGGACCGGGATCAACTCACAGCCCAGCTCCGAACCCTATCGTCGAAGCTCGGTGACCTGGAAGCGGAACACGAGACGATAAGTCTCTCCCTGGCCGAAGCCCTCAGGGTCAAAGTCTCCCAGGAGCTTCAGGTGGAATCCCTCACGGAGCAACTTCTACTCAAGAATCAAGAATTTGAGGAGGAGAAGCGGCGGAGTCGGGCGGATTTGGAAAGTCTGCGTGCGGACCGGAAGGAATTGGAGGAGCAAATTCAAATCCACCGCGCCGACTCCCTCAAGTTCCAGGCAGAGAAGGAGGATGCGGCTGCCAAGTATGAAAAAGTTTTCGCTCTCCTCACCACGACCCAAGAGGATCTTGAGGTGACTCAAAAACTGAAGGATTCCCTCCAATCCACGCTGGAGACCCTGGAGAAATCCGCGGGGGAAGTGGGCGGACTCCGGAAACGCCAAGAATTCCTCTGCACCCAAGTGGCCAACTTGTCCGAGTTGAACCGAACCCTCAAGTCCGAGTCCGACCAGCTCCAATCCGACAAGGCTCATCTGAGCATTCAGCTGGAAAATGTTCAGCGTCAACTTGCCACGGCTCAATCCCGCCAGGAATCCCTGGACAAGGAACTCAAGTCAACCCAGGAGTCGGCTCAAAATCAAATTTTGGTGCTCCGAACCCAGTTGGAGACACTTCAAAATTCCCGGGACAATCAAGTGGAGGAACTCAGGGTGGAGCTGGCTGCTGCCACCGCCTTGGCCACCCGCGCCACGGAACTTCAACTCCGGATCGACTCCCTATTGGCCGAGCTGGAGCCCCTCAAGGAGGAAAATAAGTCCCTCCAGCTGAGGGTCCAGAGCTTGTCCTCGGAGAACCGGGAAGTCCGGGGGAAGTTGGCCGGAGAATCCGCTCTGCTGTCCCAAGCGGACGAGCTGAGGCGGAAACTGGAGTCGGCGCGGAGGGGGGCGGAAGGATTGGAACGGTCCAATGCGGAGCTGTCAAGTCAATTGAAAACCCTGACGGAAGTCAAAACCGCGTTGGAGCGGAGCGCGGAGGAGTCGGCCCAGCTGAGATCAAGCTTGGAAAAGAAGGTGGAAAAGTTGGAGGCGGACTTGGTGAGCGCCGGGGAGTGCGACCAGCGATCCAGTGGCAGACCAAGCCGAAGATCAGTTGGACTCCAGGTTGGCAACTCGATTGACATCTTTGAAAAACTCCGGGCGTACCAGATCCACGCCGCAAGGATGGAGAAGCAGCGGGACAACGCAGAGATGGAAAAAAAACGAATTAATTACGATCTCAAACTGCTCCAGGAGAAGCACAGTCAGAATGAAAAGGAGATTGAGATTTTCAAGGTCAAGATCGTCTCATACGCCGACGAGTGTGACCGCCTGAAGGAGGTGCTGAAGGCGGCCGAGCCGCCGGAGACGTCCGAGGCGGAGAGCCAGTGCGACTTGGCCCTGGAGATGCTCCAACGGGCTCGAGTCTTCCCCGTCCAATTCCCCAAGGGTTGGCCAGACCTTCACCAACTTTACAATCAGAATACGGATCTCAGGAGGGAAATTGCTCAGTTGGATGCGGCCAACCGGAAATGTACGTGCAAGGATCAGCCTCAGAGATTCAAATATTGCCCGCCACCCATCGTCGTAACTGAGAAACGGCCCAGCAGACCCACCACAGGGATCCTGGCCAGTCGACCAACTCCGCCGAACGTCGTGGAAACGACGCTGGCCCGACATCATCCTAATGTGACTCCAAGCCCGGTCCCAGCAAATGTGCAACAACAATCAAGAGCGCCAGATGGGGTCACTCCGAAATCCACAGCTGTCAAGTCTGAGGCGACCCCGAGTCCATGTGTCGTCCATCCGCCGTCGGAAATCAGTGGACCAAGCAAAGGGAATAATGGTGCATTTCCTAACTTTGGCAGGGTACAGTGGTCAACGAGGGGGAATGGCGGCACCGGTGGCGGCGGCGGCGGCGTTTCTAATATCAAGTCGGAGAACATCAAGCCGAATCCTGGCTGCCCTCCTTCCAAGTCCACCGAGCAGACTGGGTCAAGTTCCATGACCTCTGATAGTATTTCCAAGTCCGGAGGAGGAGGAATTTCCGGGAGCAAGAGGCCAGATGTGGCCGAGTTGGAAAATCATCCGCCCGCTTCCTCTGCTGCGCCGGTGCAGGAAGCCGAGCCGAAGCCACGGAGGCACAATATTTTTGATGAGCCCGCGCTTAGCATTGAAGAGATACTTAATAATTTGTAGCGAGTAAAGAGTGGAACGGAAAAAAATGATTCATGATTACGATTAAGTTAATGTAAAATTATTATAAATTTCTCAAAGGGCAGCGGAAAATCTCCGCCTGCCGCGGAGATGAACTTGACCTCTGACTTTTGTACCGTGACTTAGTTTGAAAATCGTGTAACTTTTATACGGTAACTTGAATTTGTGCATAATACATAACTTATAAATATATATGAGTGGAATTTTTCCTATAGTACTTTTATATCGTATTTACTACAGTTTTTACTTTTACCGTAAATTGAATTCTAACTAGTGAGTGGAGCTCTGTAGCATAACTTAAATTTATATATTTATAACTTGTATTTGTACTAATAATAATGCAACTGAATCGCATAATTTATTTCCTCCCTTACACACGCAAAAGACATTAAAAATGCAATATAATTTTTTTTGTGTTTTCTGTTTTTTTGTACGCATAATTTTGACTCATTGTGGCTTAAAATGGTGTTCATATGATAGTGGTAAACAGGTATGATATGAAATGAAATCCCGCCTAATTTTTTTAAAACGGGCAGAAATTATCATGGATGTAATAATAATAATAGGAGGATTTTTGCCTGGATTTTATCCAGAGGTTTTTTTTAAACGAGCACGTTTTACCCCGTCCCAGCCGGAGGGCCCCGTTCAAAATTGGCGCCATACGGATCTCATGACTCTGGTACGAGGATATGCTTGAAAACAAGGGCTATGTAAATGCAGTTCAGTCTGTGGTAGTATAAAGACTGTTTGTGAGTCCCGTATGTGTTATTATGGTGTGGTAGTGAGGCGGTGACGACGACGACACGATTGTGTTTCATATTATTATTATTATTATTAGGGACTTAAAATAGACCGAAAAAAATCCAGTACTATGTAGAAGGACATGTGAAATTCAGCTGTTTTCCTATTCCATTTGTGGGAGGAGTTGATTAAATCCGGGTTATTTCCACAACAGCCCCTGTCACTTGCCAACCTGGTGTGAGTCAATTTTTTAAAAATAATAGTGATCGTAGCGTTGGTGGTACAGTCACGAATGATTCTCCCATTTAATTCCAAGGGGTGTTCCTGTATTCGCAACTGGTGAGTTGATTTTGTTAATTTTGTTGCTGTTGTTGTTGTTGGAGGAGGAGGATATGTTGTCAACAACTCAATATTTTACAGCATGGAATTGTAGAAGGCAAACCTCGTATACGCCCGTATTTTTTTGACCCAAGTTGTTGATGATTAATAGCAACTGCGCATTTGTTTGTTTGAATTCCCCCACGTTTATTCATGACATTTTTGTTGGGGGTTACGAAAAAATTTAACATAATTCCTTCAGCTCTGTTGCTTCTGGTGTGACTGCGTCCGTTGGAATAGGTTGATTGGTTGGATAATTGTGTTGTGATGGTGTGGTGGTAGTAAAAGTAAGTGACCACATGTTTTTACTTTTGTGTGCTTTTCAGAGCAGCTTCATTTGTTGAAGATGCACTACGGCCCTTCCAAGTTCCACTTCCATCACGGCTCGAACATTGTGTTGGAAAACAGTGGGACGACGGCCATTCGGAAGTCCTCCTTTGCAGATGCTCTCACGTTTAGTGAGAAGCCGTTGGCACCCGGTGAAATATTTCTAGTGGAAATCGAGGAAAATGAACTCGGCTGGAGTGGTCACATGAGAATTGGGCTGACCCAGTTGGATCCCAACACGGAATTTGACTTGCCGCTGTACGCACTTCCGGATCTAGTATCCATGGGACCCTCGTGGTTGTATGCCATCACCAAGACTCACAGTAATGTGTACGAGGCTCAGAATCAGGCTCATCTTCAGCAGGGGAACCCGCAGCAGCAGCGAGCTGTTGGTGGCGTCGGCGGTGGCGGTGGTGGTGCTGGTGATGATGGCATAGATGTAGAATTATTTGAGAATCTCGAGTCTTTGGGTATTCATCGGAACGGAACGGCGGCCGCGTCCCAAGGTCAACAACTCAGACGACAGAGTGAGAGGCATCAGCAGACGAGGAGGCCACAAGTGCGACGTCGGACTTCGGAGAGAAGTGTGGCGGGTGCTGCTGCGGATGCTCCTGCGGCTGATGCCCCCGTCCGTGATGAATTCCATGAAGTTTCCGAAGACCACGGGCTGGGACATCCATCTTCCTGCCTAATTCGTATGTTCATTCTCTTCTTCTAGCTCAAATCCCACTTTTATGATGACATGATTCCATTTTTTGAAGGGGAGCTGACTCTGACGGTTTTAAATTATTCTTGTAGGGGAAGGTGAATTCTTGAAGACTCCGAGGGGTTATATTCACAGGAGGGCCCTCATGCCCAATGCAGCCAAGTCAGACAGCTGCCCTTACCTTTTACCCACGGATGTGGGCAGTCGAATCGGTGTGATGTACGTTCCAGGGAACGATGGGAAGGCTGATATGCACTTTATTATCAATGGGGAAGACCAGGGTCAGTGCGCCCGTGATATCCCGTACCAAAATGCTCCGTTGTACGCCGTCGTAGATGTCTACGGCTCGACGAAACAAGTCCGGGTCGTCCAGTTGCAATCAAAATGTAAGCTCGATTAATCCCTTAGTTTCCCCTTATTCCTCCCGGGAAAATTATTTTTTTCAAATTTCAAGTTCGCATGTGTAAAAGTGTATGTACGTAAAATCATTACTTCCCTTATTCTTAGCAGACACGCTCCAGTCACTCTGCCGGGATGTGATTCGGCAGAAAATCCAAACATCCGGAATCAAGAGTCTACCTTTGCCAAAGAGTTTAAAGAATTATCTTATGTATCTGTAATTGAAGAAGAAGGAGAGGACCCGTTTGCTCGCGGAACGAGTGCCGTGTGAAGCCCTACATGCATACATACATATGCATACACATATATATCTATATCAGTAATTCAGGAGAATGAAATACTGCTCTGTACTTCGCCTATTTTCGTTATATTACATTGTATTATATCATTATGAACGTAACGTAGCTATTATACGTTAAATACATGTCGGGGAATCGTGAATCGTCTACAGATTTGGCCAATACCACAGTAGCGTCACTCATGCAGGTATAATAGTGACATCATCATAATGTAGTCCCCCTTGGAACGTGTTCACGTGTTTTACACAATAATTACAAATACAACTAAGATAAAGATAGACCTTTGCGAGGGCTCTTTTATTTTTTTCTTTTTGTCTCGTTTCCTGTAAAATAGCAAAAAAAAGTTAATAGCAGTGACGATGACTACTGCCACCGGGCAGGTAAATTGTGAGGAAGAAACTCCAGTTTTCCTTTTTAAAACGTATTTTATCTTCGTTCGCATGCGTTGTCATCCCTGCCCAACTTGTGATTGTAAACCTCTGAAGGGACAAGGGAGGGACTTACAGGGGGTATTCGTGTATGACATGAGGCGCTCGGTGGAATTATTTGGACTTTGCGTGTGTACTTTACAGTATGATAAGTTTTTTTTTTCCTTCCAATAAATTTTTTTCCTCCGCCCGGCGGGGGACCTTCCCTATATATGAGAGGCAGATGTTTAGACTGAATGACGTCTCGGACGTCAGTTCTATAGCCCCAGAGATATCCGAGATACATATATACATAAATATAAATATATATTCTACTGGTAATTAATTAATATTGACTTCAAAGTCCCACTCATTCTCATCTGTTATCATTTTTATAATAATAATAATAATAATGTAGGGGTCTGCAGAAGCAGCTCGTCCGTACCGAAAAAACCTGAGTGAGTGGAGATGGAGAAAAATAGTAATAATTATCATTATTATGATTATCATTATTGATGTGACTATGACTTGTCTTCATTCTACCGGTTCTGTGTGCGACTTTTAAAAAAAAATAGGAAAGATTTTAATGTAATCATGAAAGTGGATGATAAGATTTAATAGCCACAATGTCAAAGTGCCTAGTGCCCAATATATGTAATAACGTAGCGTGGGGAAGGGATTGGATGTAAAGGGATGATGGTGGTGCGGACGAGTTTGATATTATGTAAAGTGTTTCCAAGCTCCCACATGAAAGGACTTGAGGGCACGAATAATTAGGTTTAATACAAAAATGATTGAACGCTCCCCTGGATCCCCCATCCTTCCTTTTAGTGTGGAATATTAAAAATTTCCCCGAGGAAGTAAGCCTGGGCCCACCCCTCTGTCATGCAGTGAAGGTAATAATAATAAGGCTGGCACGATCGTCCCTGCTTCGGTGAACAAGTTTGGTACTAGTATACATTTGAAAGTAAGTCACTTCTCCGCAAACTATCTCATTTTCATCTGTAATCCCCGACCCTTCCAGTTAAAAAAAACT
>WJFA01002809.1:0-14645 GCA_009870155.1 Pseudobourletiella spinata | reverse complement strand
CTCTCTCTCTCTTTCTCTGTGAGTGGAATTCGAAACCCTGGAACTCCCTCAACCTCCTCCCCCATGAAAAAACCAATTCAGATTTACATAAAGTAATTGCTGAATTGTTACACATTGAATTCATTCCCCAGCTCTTTATTCACATGGTGTTTTTGACAGTGAGTTATTGTACTTGTGAGTTTTCAATTAGTTTGTTTACGCTCCCGTAAAAATTCCACTTTCCCCATCCCTTTTAATGAAAGAATAATAATAATTAAGCTCTTTAAAGCTTGACGTATTATATCCATCCAGCGGCGCTCATTTTTCCCTAGTAATTGAAGCCAGAAACTAAATCCTTCCGCTCCTTTCTCTCTCTCTCTCTCACTCCATACTCCAACCTCCTCTAATAACCGTTCTCCTCTGATGAATCTGGCTCTGCTCCGCTACAGTACAGCTCCCTTATACCAACACTCCGGTCCTTCCCACACCACTCACATGTCTCGCATGTATGGGAACTTCCCAAGGAGACTCTCATGGCTGCTGCTGGTGGGGATGGTGTGTGTGTGTGTGTGTGTGTGTGTGTGTGTGTGTGTGTGTGTGTGGGATTGTGTGTTTATGTGCGTGCAAAACTGGAATAGACGAGGAGTATGAGTGAGGAACTCGGGGAAGGCGGAGTGTGCCATCCGACCAATTTTCCCCGCCGGTTTTAAATGTCTTTCAGCATGGGCCTGTCCATATATTGCGTATACATTTGTTTCCCGAAACGCCCCCCCCCACTCCCCCTTCCCCCATCGTCATGAGTGGGCGCCATACAAGGATTTCCTGGATTTCAAACCCCCCGCCCCACCCCTCCACTGCGTATACATACGCAATATCTGCACAGCCCCTATGTGCTCCGGCTCCCCCCATTTTCATCAACTCGGATACTTTGTCCCCCTTGTAAAATCATAAAGAGGGGATCCTGTCCACTTTCCGACGCATCAAATGTTTTTTTACTGCTCGAAAATGGCCCACCGTACCTGAGATAGTCCCGTTTGCAGAGTATTAGGTTAGCTTTGGTGTAGAGCGTCGAGCCCACTTCACCCAGGCGACAGTCACAGCATCCACATTTGAGACAATCTTCATGCCAAAACATGTCTAAAGCTTTGAGGAGGAAACGATCCACGATCCGCTTCCCACAGCCCGCACAGGATGAGCCGCTGAACTCGACGGACCCGCCGCGGTGATGTCGGGAAGCCACCCCGCTCACCCCAATGTCCCCATTCGTCATCGTCTGAACACCGGCCTCACCCCCTTGGAAGGATACAAAATTATGAGAGATGATTAGGCTGATTATTAAGATTACATTAATCACTAGCGGTTGATATTGTGGGTGGGAAATTTTGGTGTGATTATCCACAGTTTCTACGAATATTTGGTGATGTGAATGGAAAATTGTGTTCAATTCCAATCAATAATTTCAAGTCTAATTACTCCTGGTAATTAACATTGATTAAGATTGTGCTAGAGAGGGAAAAGACTTGACAAATACAACAGCTTTCGTGCTAGGGAAATTTATTACGACCTTTACTTTAGTACTCCATTATTATTCTTGATCAGAGGTAACAGAAAAAAGAGCCCTCAAAATTGAAATTTGGGGGATAGCTTCACATTAACATTATTAGAGAATCCGACCCGACCCACCGCCCTCAAGCCGCATTGATTTGAACCAGATTTTCCATTTTCAAAAGGAATCCACCCAGCACAAGCAGTTAGTGGCAGCCGGGTCTGAAATATGACAGTTAGGGTGGGGTGGGTGAGGACGGGGGAAAAATGAACCAAATAAAATCAGCCATCAGTTCAGCTTGTCATCATCCCACAATCAAATTTCCTGTTGATTTCCACCAAGGAATTCCCCCAGTTCCTCTATAGCTCTTGATCCTCCGTGGTGAGCATGACTACCTCCTACTGTACATGCGGTCTAACTGAGGGCCACAAGGATCCACCACCGCGCACACCCTGTACATGGATCACGTTCATATGGGACGGACGAGGTTAAATTTGCTGGTAAATTGAAAATGTTAATCCGACTCCATCACTGCTCCAGTATGTACTTCCAGCCCGGTGTCCCCTTGAGCGGCGGAGAAAACTCTTTGGGAATGACTGGAGGCGGGCAGAGGGAGTGTATTGAAAGGAAGCTACAGTGTCAAGTGATAAGTGAGATGCCGGAAATGACAGTGTGCTCCTGCACGGAAAATTCCACAGTTTAGAAAACGATGATGAGAGTCACTGTGAGCGGGAGTTAGCGTGTGTGTGCGCGCGCGTGTGTGTCTGTGTGTGTGTACCTTGTGTGTCTACTCATATGTATGCCTATGGTTGGCCGTGTCTCTGTGGACGCGGCAGGCAGAGGCCCGAATATTACGATTGGATGAGAGCCCACTGGAGATGCAAGTATAGCTAATATCCGCCCTCAGAGGACACAGAGGCCGAAACGCCTATTACCCGTCGTCATCCTCAACCCGTTACATCTCCTCTCTTTCTCTCTCCCTGCCATTGAGTCAGCCCGCTGTCCCAGGGCCTTCCGCATATCCCCTGCTCTCTCTCTCTCTCTTTCTCTCCCCTTCACGATCCTCACACAAAACGCTATGATAATACGCTGGAGGGCTACGGAAATAAATAGCGCCTAATGCATCATAACCTCGCATCAAACTTGTTCCCAATCTCCGTCTTATGTCCCCACCTTCCATCTTCCCACGCCCGCAAATGCATACGCACACACTTGTACACACGCCCACACATCATTTACGTACGCATACACACACACACTCACACACACACACACAAACATGCAGAGGAGCAAAGGGGCACGGCCTCAGCTACATCTTTCCTTCCCTACAATCCTCACTCCTGCCCGTCACATATATGTATGCATATACAGAGGAAAATGAGGCGGGAAAATCCTTTCCCATCCACGACACACATAGAGCAACCTCAAAATCTGACTGGGAGAGAGGAAGGGAGTGAGATTTCACCCAACTACCATTACTACTACCACTCCTACTGTTACCGCTACTGCTATTAAAACTGGCTGACTCTGTGAGAGTCATTAGAGCCCATGGGGAATGATGGACAGAAAGTCAGCTTTCTAATTAAGAGCGACAATAGCCAGGATATAATTTAGGAGGGACAGTGTGGAGTTGTACTAGTGTGTCTCCCATCCTACCTTTTAAATGTCTCACACTCCCTGAACCAGGTTGAGATGTCGGGGAAAGCTGGTGTTGGGAGAATAAAAGGAGCAATAAGACACTGGATACAGGCCTGTACCCGTCACAACCCGCCATCATATGAGACCCGTCCTCTCAAATCCCCCTCTATTCCCAGGAACGACATAGGCAACACATACTCCTTAGGCCGTGCCCCATGGCTTCTTCCATCTGCTCTCTCTCTCTCTCTCTCTCTCCGTCCGGAAACCGTTCAAAATGAACAGGGAAGTTGAAGTTGGGGAAGAAGAAGAAGAAAAAGACAAGTTTTCCTTACCTACAGACATATTTGTATACATACGGATACGACAGGAGGAATCAGGAGCCATATGTAGCGGGAGTAGAGGTGAGCGGGGAAAGTGGAAAAGAGTATATAGTAAAGTGGGAATCGGGCAGGCAGTGAAACACACATGCATCCACACACACACACACACACATACACACAAACACATACACACACACATATGGACATCCAAAGACAGAACCGACGTAAGGACCGTAGGAACGTCCACACATGCAAGTGAGAGAGCGATGGAATGAGGAGAAAAGAAAGGCAGATGGGGAATTGTAAGATCAACAGTGATGTGATGTGATGTTGGTTCTCTTTTTCTCTCTTCCTCTGACTCTCCGAGTGGGAGAAACAAAGTGAGTTTGGTGTGCAGAAAATCAGTCAGTTAATGCGATTAAGTTGTCGTATTTTCTTTCACTGGCTCACTTTATTGGAAAAGTGATCCTTTCCATCTCTTTTATTGCTTCTTTTGACCGAAACTTGGACAAAAATTTGTTTGTTTTCCCAGGGAAAAAGCTATTCTCAGGGGAGAAAAACAACTGCTTGTAGCAAATCGAGCTCTCAAAAGAGATCTCATTAAAAATGTACCAGCCAGCCCTATGGGTCACCCTTCATCTGCACACGATGCTGGAAGCCCACACTCAACTACACACACACACACACACACACTCACTCACTCACTCACACACACACACTCGCACACACACACACACACACAATTTTAGGAATAGGAAGAACAGACACCCAGGACGGTTCCATACTCCACTGCTCCCGTATCTCAAATTGTCCCGACTCCCTCTTCCTGTTTAATACTACACTTCTCCCATCACTACTACTACTTCTTCCACTACTATAACTACAACTCTTACTGCCACCACTACACACACAACTAGCCCCACCACTCAGCCCATTATTACTTTGCCCAGTTCACCCGCCCATCAAATCCACTCNTTCTTCCACTACTATAACTACAACTCTTACTGCCACCACTACACACACAACTAGCCCCACCACTCAGCCCATTATTACTTTGCCCAGTTCACCCGCCCATCAAATCCACTCATTGAGCAAGATACAAGGAACATTTCTACTCATGTCGTCACTCTCTCTCTCTCTCACTCTGCGAAAGCGGTGTGTACAAACCGAACCGTCCCAAAAACTCCACACACCAACGACACAGGGAATGGGAGTGGGTTATGTACGATAGTGGATATTGCACATTTGCATGCAATTCTCCCTCCTTTCTCCTTCCTTCCCTTTTCAACCTGAGAAAATTTGGAATGAGATTGTCAGGATGAGAGGTAGGAAGGAAATAATGAGGGCAGGACCATGTGGTCAGTGTCTAGCACGACTAGTTCTCCTTCAGTGGACTATGTTAAGGGACGGCCCAAGCTCATCCAATGCCGGAGGGATGACCCATGGTCCAGGGTTCGAGGATTCCAAAGCTAAGCATTCTCCCTCCTGTGAGGTGGACAGCGACTCGGAGGACTGCCTGGAATGTGGAGGAGCTCTGCCGAAGAGAGGGACACATGACAACATCCTCTCCTGACGACCCAGAATGCCGGAGTCAAATTGGGGAGAATACAAAGCAACCGCATTATTTCTCATCCCTTGCATCACTGCCAACCAAACTTGTAACACCACTACTGAGCATTAAAATAATTGAGAACGGCAAAGCTCAGAACAATAAAATACCTGGGAAAAAGTCGAACCATTTATTTATTGTTTATTTAAAATAATAAGGAGAGTCTTTTAAGGAATTTTTCCAAAAATTCATTGCAGCACCTAGAGATTCCACAGAAGAGGGACAGCAGGAAGAGGAGGAGGAGGAGGAGGAAGAGGAAGATGAAGACGAAGAAGAGAGAAAGAAGACGAAGAACAACAACAACAACCTATTGGTTTTAACACGGATCCCATTAAAGCCAGAGATAGTGTGTAGCAAGAGTGTTTGGGTGTGTGTGTATGTGTGTGCGTGCGTGTATGTGTCCGCATATGTACTTGAGTAGAGGCGAGTTGGGAATGTCTAGCAGGAGAGTGAGAGAGAAAGAGAGAGAGAGAGAGAGGAGTATGAGCGCGCAGGAGTTACTTTCTCGTCCGTACATTACCGGGGAATATAAACGTATCACAAGGCAATTAATCACAGTAGCCCGCACTTGACGTTTCATTAGCTCGTCTCTTTTCGTTTTCCCAGATTTAATTAACATTGCAACGGTCGAACAAACTTTGGCCAAACCCTGCTGGATCTTTACTCAACTTGTTTTGACGCTTGTATTCGCCCATTTAGCACTTGAGCTTCTCCGAACAGCTCATTCCATTCCGAGCCCAACTCCGGTCTCTATAGTTCCCACCATGCAATTATATGCCTATACATACATGTTAACAGATACTCGTCTAGTCCCCTATATCTAGCACACACGCCATCCTCCACACATACCGACATGCCATTACACACACTCCAACAGACACACGGTAGGCCCGGACATTTCATAGACCCACACACACCCACACAATCTCACATACCTGCAGACACACACACACACAGACGCACATATATGGAGGTAGGCGCAGACTTGTTTGTTCCACCAGAACATGGGAACACATTTACTCTGATTTCCCTTGAAATAAAGCCCCCCATATATTGGTTTCTCGGACGTGAGATGGAAACCCGTACATGTACCAATTCTCCGCCACCACCGTCACCATAGCTATACACACTTTTTGTTTTTGATTACCTCGGGTGACCACATTACTTATCCGAATGCCTACCCGCTGGCCCATGCAAATGTTTCATCTCCCCTGAAACTCCTCTAAATTACCCGCTAAAGTGACAACTCCAGACTGTGGCCAGTGACGGGGGGAATGAGCGGGAGTGGTGGTGTACACGGTGGTGCAGCATGTACGGATGATATTAATCTGTATTTCTATGCGGGATCCAGAGGCCTTTGAATCTGCCGCCACGAGGTGATTTTCCTAATTTGACCATCTCTCATAATTTCCTGGAGGAAAAATGTCTACGGCAATCTAATTTCCTCACTCTATCTCACTCACTCTCTCTCTCTCTCTCTCTCTCTCTCTAGTCTCGATGTACCCACACAAGCACACACGCATGCATGCACATAGTCTACGTCCATCCATGCGTCCATGGGAGGGGTGGAGGGGGACGAGGAGGTAAACAAAACTCAGGTAGAATCAATTCAATACTCACTGGGGAATCCAGCCAGCCCTGACATACGACGATATCCATGGGCAAATTTGATTACTTTTCAACAGAAAACTAATTAGAACAGAGCTGGGAAAACATAGCCCTACGGCCACTACTGGATATGTTAGTGGAAAAATAGAAATGAGTTTCATTCTTTTGACAAGGACAGAACCACACGATGGCCACCACTGCTATTGCTACTGTGCTGCCACTAACCACTATATGCCATCATCACGTCATGCATACAGGCTGGAAAGTATGAGGAACTATGGTGAGGACTGCAGACTACAGGGAATTTCCCCAACACATGAAAATAACCCATCGCAACCGTAGTAACCCCCCTCACAAATACTATGAAAATAATTTCTTAGCCATCCAATAAATCTCATGCTGCTCCCCCACATCTGCCAGCACAAATATTTTGGATCCGTTTTTGAAATCACGAAAAAATTAAGAAATCAATAAAAATTAAAACAAAAATAAAATTCAAAAATACAGAAAGCAAAAATTCTATGAATTCAATCCAGCTCATTCTGATCCCTTCCCTGCCAAACGAAACTAACTCGGAGTATCCCGTACGTGACGACTATAGCACAAGAGCATGAGTTGGAAAACTTGAAAATTTCACAAAAAATTCTCCCTTTTAGCCAAACTATTTGACAATTTACTATGTAGCATGTTATATCATACCCAGTTGATAGCATTATGAGTAGACTGGAATGATTGGAATGGGAATGATGGGGTAGGGAAATGATCCAATCAAAGACATTATTCCGCCCGTTCAGGTAGATCAACCATTACCGTACCCTCCAGCTTTTTACGGAGTAATTAAAATCTTGGAATCCCGCTCTAAATTCCTCATCCCTCTCGGTCTCGGTACTGTACTACTATATAGACGTTACATTGAGAAATCGGCAAGGGATGACTTGGGGCTACGATATAAGGAGGAATTTGAAGCTCGCCTATGTAATGTACTACTGCTGCCAACCGTTCTCGTGTAAAGCCTCCTCAGGCTCCCCCTGCTGTCACCCCGCCCTCGTTGCACAAGCCACGGCATAGCCTATACAATATGTACACGGGAGAGGGGACTTGACGAGGAATTCCCTCACCGCAAACATAGGTAACAGCAGGAGGGCGTAGGTGAAAATGTAATTAGGCCTTTCAAGAATTTCATCATTAAGTAGCGGAAGGAATGCTTTGCTGCGGCTCATCCACCTCATTCAATATCTCTGCGGATTTCCTCGCCGCTCCCGCTCCCGCCGCCCGTATGATATGAGAAAAGGATCCCGTCCCGAGTGCCGTCCCATATGTAACGGATACATAAATATGCACTATACGCCACCCCACCGTGAGGTATGGGAGGGATACATACAGGGAGGGAGGAACTCCTCACACGGTCGAGATTGAATAAGTGAGTGTTTGAGCGGGAGTGAAAAGTGTCGATTTTCACAATACTATCCCTCGCCACCCTATGGTCTCGAGTGGAACTTGTTCCCGACGCTCACATATCCGCTTTCTCACTTACTAATATTGCACCTCCCGACGTCGAGGATGGGACTACTTCTACTTCTACTACTACTACTAATACTACTACTACTCTATAAAGCCAACTCCCATTCCCGAACTCCACACATGGCATTCGCTATTACGACAGGTATATAACCTGATGGAAGGACATTTGAGCCACCAGAGGCGCTAGTTATATGTTGCACGTCCTGGTATCATTTCCAGACCCCTTGGCTTCCCCATCATCACCATGAGCTCCCCTGTCTAATAAGGAACTCAACTGGCAAAGTGGAGACCGGTTCTAAAAATTATATTGGATAAATTATTTCAAAGCTGATGTGGTAAGCTATATTCTCAATGTATTGGCTGTACCACTCAGCCACTGATTTGAATCCATGGTCGCCGACGCCGCCGTCACTTATTGGATATTCCCATTTCTCATTTATTCACCAAACTATAGATATCAGATTGCCTTCTGTATAGTTTGGTACTTGTAGGGTATGCTCTAGCATACGAATAAACTGGTCTGAGTCCCAATAAAAATATATTCACCTTATCCACTTCTGCATAAATAATTCAAAATCCACTGACGCAGAAACTCAAATGAAGAAGGACAGCAATACTAAAACAAGGAAGACAATTTGATTTAAATATACTCCCCGTAATTTCCCTCCCGCTTAAATACTTGACGAGCCAAAGGAGTCGGGCTTATTTATACATGGACAAGTCCTTTTGCACCACATTATCCTCGGAGTAAGTCTGGACGACCACCAATACTATTACGACGACTACTTCTGCTGGACTCCCATCGTCGTCACATAATTTATTTTCCCCGCCCAACTTTCACAATGATGTCGGGTAAGCGGGAATCTCTAATGGAAACAATTAGGTTAGCATAGCTAAGTAGTGAGTAGAATGTTAGAATCCGGTGGTGGTCGTCGTGGTGCATAATAGTAGTGCCTCCAGCGAACTGAGCACACACACACACACACACACACATAATGTGGCTGGGTAGCAAGTGAGCGCCCAGACAAGCCCAACTCCCTCTACTGCATCACATAAATTCTTGACTGATTGCCTAATTGGAAATTAATACGAAACTGCGATGACTCCAGTTCGTAGATTCGGCTTTTGTAATATTAAAGAGTGAGTGAGACTGAGACGGGAGGAGGGATTTCCAACTCCGCATACTATTAATTGAAAAGGATGAGAAGGGGAGGAGGCGGGAACTATGTGTATAGTTTCAAGTCAAGTCAAGAAAGTATATTATGAGCATGTAAGAAAAGGACGACGGAGAAGAGGAAGAAGAGGACGACGACGAGAAGAATAGGATGGATGGGAGGAGGTATGAGGTAAAACCGGTGGCTGACAACGAGTGGCCTTATGTAAGGGAGACTGCGTATGCATACAGAAGAAACGTCCTAGATCAATGCCTACTTATGCGGACGGACTCTTCCACGGGGGGTAGAACTCCGCCCCATAATCATGTTCATACCGGAGGGGGAGTTATAATACCCCGGTCTGGCTCATTCAAATGCATTTGATAACGGCCAGGTAGGTAAGGGGGGCTACACGCGCCGTTGGGTCGGCGGAAACCTGTATGGACTCAGGGCTGGAAAAGTTTGGTAATTAAAAGATAAATTTTTCATGCTTCTCCAAGTAGCAGCAGCAGTGGTGGTAGTAGTAGTAGTGGCAGTAGTGGTAGCGGTAGTAGTCATCATGGTGGTACGTACATGGTAGTGGCAGCAGTCCTGCTGGAGGGAATAATAATAATAGTGTGTGTGTGTGTATGTGTGCGTGTGTGTGTGTGTGTGGGTTTGGGTCTAAGGGTAGAAGTCGTAACCGTAGTCATGACGGATAAGTTGGTCCACTTGGTAATAGTAATCCTGAGGATGCAATTAGATGAGAATAACCGGGCTCCTGATAAATAGGCTATGAATGAATGGCCATGGTAATTATAAGTGTTGGCCCAGTCAATACGATTATAAGCCTCGCCACTGTCCCGTACTTTTCCATAGAAGTAATAGCGGTGGTGGTAGCAGTAGTGTGTGCTCAGGGTAGGAGGCGAACCGAAGAGCGAGAGAAAGAGGGAGAAGGACAGGAGAGGAAGTGAGATCGTTCTGTGTATAACTTGCTGCTCTTCACTGGGTCTCTCCCCTCTCTCTCTCATTCTCCCATTGATGCAGATCCCTGTCCTGAGAGCTTGTGTGTGTGTGTGTGTGTAAAGAGTGTGTAAAGAGTGCTTTCGCAGCCCATTCTGAAAATACATATATTTCATGATGAGAAAAACTCATTAAGTCCTTTTCATAATGAAAACTTTCTTGCAAAATAATTTAACAAAGTTTTAACGAACTTTAACTCTAATTAGATTTCCCTCATAAGCCTTTTCCTCCTCAGGCCCTTTTGTCCCATTGTGAATGAATATCCATGGAATCCAGGACGTGTACAAACATTAATGCTCCCCCCTAGTACATGAATGCCTCGGAGATCTCGGAAGAGACCACAGTGAGAAGCTAATCAAAAGGAAAACTAGCTGCTTTTTCACTCTTCTAAAATAACCATGAAGCTTTACGCCGTGCCGAGCCTCCCGAGTCGAGTCAACTACTTACCACACTACACAACTCCACTATATATATATATATATATCTTATATACATATATATGTATGTATTCTATATATAGTATATGATATGCATACATATATATATTTATATGCATGTGCCACACTATTATCCCAATGTACTAGAACTCGTAAAAGTACTGTAGCCCGTATATGCATATAGTGTCTTACGTACCCACGCACATCTTCACACACATACACACACACATATACAACTCTGGCAACTAGAAACAGAGCATGAAAGAAGGGTCTGGAAAGAGAGGCTGACAGGAGCGGATGAGGGAGAAAGCGAGAAAAAGCACCAGTGTGCTCCCTTCAGCACATGAGAGAGTGAGAGAGAGAGAGAGAGAGAGAGAAAAGCGGGAGTGAAACTCGGAACTTCGTGTACGACTTATCCACTATTTCCTCCTCTTTCACATTAGATGATTACCTTTAATGTTTTGCGGAAAAACTAAGTGGTCCCTCTCACTATAGTAGTGAGAAGGAAAAACTTTGTGATGATGATATTCTATAATGCGAAATTCATGTATCTTTACATTGGCTAGACGTTTCCCTCGTCTCGGGGTAGTGGTAGGGTGTGTGTGTGTGTATATATATATATATTTTCGTGTGTGCTTGCATGTACATACTAGTGTGCACTTGTGTATATACATATATTCTTCTGCGTGTTTATTAACTTGTGTTCTCGTGTTGTTGAGGGTTTGTGCACTCTATGTGCGGCTTGTGTTCTCCTCTGTCATGTTGTAGTGCTATGAATACGTGTGTGTGTGTGTGTGTCTTTGTATGTGTGTGTGTGTGTGTGTGTGTAGCTGTTACAGACTCAAAGGCGGGCACATGCCAAGAGCCGAAAGGACGAAAACTACCTCATTTTTCTCTTTGTGCCATTTCTATGAAACACGGAAAATGAATTACACTTGATGACAACCACCCTCCTCATCATTATTACTCCACAGTTTTCACCTAATCACAGCTCGTCGCACTTTAGCTTACACTCATTCCTACATTTTAAATCCGCCTCTTTACCCCCACCCTCCCCCTCCCTCCCTTCCCTTCTCTCTCTCTCTCTTTTACTCTCTGTTTCCCTCACTGTTCCACCGTGGCCAGGCTCAACTTTCCGGCCAACAACTATCCTATAAATTTATTGCCCTTCCCCTTGTCCCTGTCTCACTACCACTACTGACTACCTACCTACCTCTCTCCCGCCTGCCTCTTTCCCCCTTCCTACCTACTACTCCCCTGTACTGAAAACTATTATTTATACAAAGGGCAGAGTGAGTGTACTGGTGAGTGAATACAAGAGACTTGCATCTCAGAGTAGTTGTGGTGGTGGTGGTTCTTCCAAAAGCTCTCAGTATCTAATAGTAGTAGTAGTAATAGTAGTAGTAGTAGTAGTAGGAGTGTAGTTGTGGTAGTAGTGCTTGGAAAAGGTTTGGAGTGCTCACTGCACTACTGACGTACATACATAATCTAGCCTCATTCAAAGGCTCCCACACATAATCTCCAATGGATTTATTGAGATGGAGGGCTTCTAATACGCCTGCAATAAATAGTTGGCACAAGTCTTTTCTATCCCAACAATAAGCCCATACACGACCTGTCCCCCATTACACATACACAAATACACATACACATTGAAATGGCCACACATTTCTCTACCGCCTACGTACACAAGACCACCCTCACCATAACTACTCTCCATCCAGTCAACATCACTATCACCACCACCACCACCATTGGTGGTGAGACAGGGACACATGGAAGGGAAAACTTATTCCGTCCTCTCCTGACTCCTACTCGAACAGACCCAGGCGGCGGCCTCCGCACTGTGAAAGGTGACAAGTTTTGGGTCTCTGGTGACCGCTGAGCCTTTTCCAAGCCCCCATTTCTACCTTGATGTATGTGCGGTCTTAGGGAACTTTACCCCTCCCCCATCCACTGACCAAAAAGTCAGGAGGAGAGTGGAGAAGCATCCATAGCGTGTAGCATGTAATAATGCTCTAGCCTCCACACAACTTTTCACCCATCCCCGGAATGCTAATGCTAAAGCTCCGTGTACTTTCCAGTCGGAGCAGTAGTCATAGTAATAGTGGGATAGGATACTACATTGAACGAACGGTCCTGACCTCTGAGACTTCCCCTCCATCTCTTATCCACCTTCCTCTATGCATACACACACACACACACACACGCACAAACATAGGGCCCCACTCGCAAAAGGAATCTCCCTTGAAAAATGTCCAGTGCCGGCGGGTGAAAAATAGGGAAATCATCTAATTGAACCTTCTCCTCCTCCTCCTCCTACTACTACAACTACTCCTGCCGCTACTACTCCCACCATCACCACCGCCACTACCTCCCCAAGCTGTTCAGCCTCGGCTCCCACAGGGAATTCAACTTGGGGAGAGGAGTAGAGAGCGGCCGTAGAGGGGAAGAGGAACGGATGAGATAGATGGGCGGTAGATTTAGAGGAGGCCAGTAACCGTGTGTGTGTATGTGTGTGTGTGTGTGTGTAAATGTGTGCGTGCTTGTAGGGTGGGAGAAGGTGGTACTGGAGATAACTGGGAGGGACAACAAGGAGCACCTCTCAAAATGGTGAGTTCATTTTGGTGTTTTCATTAGTGATTTTGATAATGCGAAAGTTGGGATGCATGGGCTTATATATCTTGATTTATCACAAAGTGATGTATATGGATAGAGTGTTAGTGCTTCACCCACGCACATGTACCCGCACACACACACATAAACGCGCACGCACACACAAACACACAGAGGGAGAGAGAGAGAGAGAGCGCGCGCTCTGGCTCCGTAGTAGCCAACAACTGACTCTAAAAGTAGTACGAGTTAGAATGAGAGTGAATGTATGTGGATGTATGTGTGCGTGTTGGGGAGAAAGCAGGGTCAAAGTGGGATGGTGACTGGGGCAGATGGGTGGGTTACATATGGGCCCGAACTATGTCTGTCTGCGTGTGTGTGTGTGTGTGTGTGTGTGTGTGCCCATGTGTGCGTCTGTGTATGCATGTACAGATGTGGGCTATATCTAGGGCGGGAGGAAAAAGTCGTACAGAAAATGGTATAGAATGAAAATAAATCCCTTTGCTTAATAGACTGCAACATGAATTTGCTATTATTTCCAAGAAGAAGACCGATTCGCTAGATCGGTAAACATAGAATCTGAAAATGCACTTTGCTCCCTTCCCTAACTTTGCTTCTTCTTTTTCTCCATTCTCTCTCTCTCTCTCTCTCTCTCTCTCTCCTCCTATTTCTCCTCCTGCTGCTCCCACTCTTCTTCTCCGTCTGCTGGCTTTCTCCAAGTGCCACTGCCTCGTTTACCCTGCATTACGCCGCCACTTTACCGTACACATCATTCAAGGAAGAGTACAGAGTTAGCACCATATCGTAGTGTGTGGTAGTAGTGGTGGTGGTAGTATTAGGAGTAGTAGCAGTGGTGGTATTCGCAGAACTTGTACCACACCACCACTTCCACAGACCCTGCCATACGACCACACTACACACTTCTATTACTATTACCATCACACATCATGGCCACACCATCCAAAGTAAGCAACTGACTTTGCTTTCGTTTAACTTTCACTCTACTTTTCACTTCCATTTCACTCTAAAAAGAACTCTCTCTCTCTCTCTCTCGTCCCATCTCCAGGCAAATCCGCGGCTCATCCCATCACCTCCTCTCATATGTACAAACAAAAGGCCAGGGAGAGATATCCCGGCCGCGCAATGAACCGCTCTTTGCTCCTCCTTTAAATGTTCATTGCGGATGTGTTGGAGGAGAAAGTGTTGCGTAGGGGGGGG
>WJFA01002808.1:0-14647 GCA_009870155.1 Pseudobourletiella spinata | reverse complement strand
CAGGTACTAGTGGCAGTGTGGTACATTCTGAAAGTACTCAACAAGAGAAACGTTTTGATCGTAAACTTTTAAAAACTCGAGAAGAGAGTAGTCATCTATCACTCTGGTCGAAACCTCGTGAAGTTACTCATGGTATTCTTGATATATCGTAGGTTACCCCTGTAATTTGACTTGTAGAGCTCAATCATCAAATGTTTAGTTCAGATCTTCCGTCTAACCATGCCAACCAATATTGAAGTTAAAGCGCGGATGGTAATAAGCCAAGAACGAGCGATTGAAATCGCTCTGGGACTCAATCCAACGGATGTACCGGAAATGTCAACTTTACTCCAGGAAGATATATTTTTCATCTGTAACCATGGTCGTCTCAAACTACGCCGGGAGGTGCATGATGACGTTGAGACTGCAACGATAATAGCTTATGACCGTCCGGATATAACGGGTCCTAAGAGAAGTGATTACGTCAAGACGGCTGTTCCTCAGCCAGATGAGCTCGAAGTATGTATTAACTCGATCTTTGGGAGTGAAAGAGAAAGTGTCAAAAACCAGACTGCTTACCATAGTAGAGGTTGAGGGACTCAAATCTAGAATTCACTTGGATGATGTGGATGGCCTCGGTCATTTCATCGAGTTTGAAGTCAGTACCTCAACTCAGTCCATGCATGAAAATACATCAAGGCTTCCACGTGCCCGTTTATTTTGAAAAGTTGCCTTTATTGTTCCCTTTTTTTGTACCCTTTTGTATAGGTTATGGTTGAAGACGAAAAAGACTTGGGCAAAGGAGAGCAAGTTGCTGAGTTCCTCTCAAAAGCATTCCATATTAATCCAGAGGATCATGTCGATGGTGCCTACGTAGATTCAATTTTGGAAAAATCTCATTAACCATTCGTGCACGAAGTCCGTATTGTCTGAACGTCAAATATTACACCTTTATTCCATTTTTTGTCTTACCCAATAAACGATATTAAAAAATCGTAGACAATACACGTAAGACATTACACGTCATCAGGTCTCATTATTTAACTGATTTGATTTGAGCAGGGAAAACAGGATTTTCATATCAAACGGAAGCTTCTGTTTCATAACAACTAACTCCACACGGAGTACATCAGCGTGGTCGCGGATCAGCCTTATCATCGAAGTTTTCGCAGTAGAGTCATTTTAACGGCGTTCAGGAGCATGCGGAGTTTTGGAATGTTCACAACTTTCCTCAGGCCCACGTAAAATGTGACAGCGAGTAGTATTAGGAAAAATTTGTACAGTTTACTCTCTGCCACAAAAAATTTATCAAAGTGTTTCACGGCGAGGCTCTGCATTCTAGTTTTAGTGGGTGTAAAGGGCGGGTAGCGGCAGTCAAAACTTTTTTCACTGAAGTACGAGAGACCGCGGTGAAGGACGCTGCGATGGTGGGAAAAAGTATCGAACGAAAATTTCCCATTGATTGCACCCATCCCCGCTGTCCCACACCCTCCGAATGGTAGCAAGTTCCCTGAATTTGACACACTTCTTAGCCCTTGAAAGCAACAGCCTTCCCATTCCAATCCCATCCAATTTAGCCCGCAAGAATATTCAATCATGTCATGTCATTCAATCAGATATATCATCGTATAGTGCAGAACACAATAAGCATTTAAATCAAATCAGGCTGGAAATCGGTTATTCTTACAGTTCATGTGAATCAGGACATCGTTGATGCAGACACCGCCACTAGGGACTGATCGTATAACCATGTCATGGATCCTCTCATCAGTCCCAAAAGTATACAACGCCAGGGGTGTGGGCCTGATATTACAAAGACCAACAAAAAGCCAACTTTGCTATTACATTACCTCCCACCTCTTCTATAATCATCGTATATGAGCTGAAGCGAAATTTCTCACATTGACTGCATGAGTTCGACGGCATCCCCCACTGAATTCACAGTGACCACAGGAAGAATCGGACCAAAAATTTCCTCTTCCAGCAGTGAATCTCCCGGTTCCACATCAACTGCGACCGTAAAACCAATATTTATTTTCTGCACGCTCTCATCATGAAAGCAGACCATCATTCTAACGGTCCACTTCTCCCCCGATGAGAGTAGCTGAGTTTGCATACACCAAAAGGAGGCACAATAGGTCTCTAGTCTCATCGCTCTAGTCTCATCGAACCCTCAGTACAGTGTAAAGTACAATACAAATAAAAATTAGGCCTTAACAGAATACGACACTCACTGACAACTGTGGGTTGAATCCAGAGTTCCCGTTCATTCGTATTTCCACCAAGAATGATGCGACCGTTCGTCCTATCAAGTAAATTAGACAGTCGCTTGAAGTGCATCCCATTCACAATACGGGCTAAGTTAGGACAGCTCCGGGGGCTGGTACCATGCCACTCGTTGAGAAGCTGGTAGGCGATCCGCAGGAACTTTTCACAAACCCCGGGAGAACAAACAACGTAGTCAATGGAAACGCATGCCTGTCCTGCGTTTAGAAACTTCCCCCAAACTATCCGCCTCGCTGCCTTATCGATATCCGCACTGTCGTCAATGTAACAAGGGCTGGAAGGGATAGTAAGTACATTAAATTTTCTCCTTAAAACGTCCCGCTTGAACAACTCTGAAAATTGACTGAATCCAACTCACTTTTTCCCTCCCAGCTCCAAAGTTACGGGTGTCAAGTGTGGAGCTGCAGCGGCCAGAATTTTTTTCCCCACCGTGGAAGACCCTGTGAAGAAAATGTAATCAAACTTATGCTCCAGCAGCTGTTGAGTTTCCTCTACATTGCCCAGAACAACGGAGTAGGCCTCCTGCAACAGAAACGGGGTGTACATATAGCATCTGTCGCCTTCAGAGCACTCTGAATTTCCCTCTTGAAAACAGGAAGGGGCAAAGGCCACACTCACGCGGTCCAAATATTGCGGGATCAAGTGTGCAAGAAGGTTGGCTGAAAAAGGAGCCACCTCCGACGGTTTAATTATAGCTGTGTTCCCAGCTGCAATCGCCCCCACCAGTGGAGACAGGCAGACAAAGAATGGGAAGTTCCAAGTTCCCAGTATGAGAACCAGCCCGAATGGCTCCTTGCGGACGTAGGCTCGGTCTGTTGGGGTCAGAATGTTGACAGGGAGCTTATCCGGGGATGCATACTCCTCCAAATGACGCATCATGAACGTTGTTTTGCTCTCTAGTACGTCCAACTCGTAAACAGCTCCTGCAGGTTCAACCAATTGAGACTGTGTACACACTTTCTCAGGTCTTTATGATATTAGCACAGGATGCAGAAAAATTTTTGTGCATTCTGTCCCGTACCTTCCGTTTTGGGCTTTCGGAGGTCCCGATGCAGTGCTTTAAGAAGATCCCCACGGTTTTCCCGTAGTAGGTTTACAAGTCCTCGTAGCTGCTCCTGTCTGAACGAAAGTGGCCGGGTTTTACCCGCGCTGAACGCATCCCGAGCCTTTTTAATTATCTAAAAGGAGAAATAATTCACATAAACTAAACTACTGTCTCCCACCGAGGGAACGGGACTCTCGCAAGAGGCAGCTCCACCATTTAATGAACTTTACTTTTCCTTCCGCTGGCACTGTCGCGAGTATTTCTAAAATCCCCCTTAAGCCGTCTATTTATTGCTATAATTTATTAAAATCCGATCATGGAAACATTGATCATATGAATGAACGTCCGGAACCAAAGACGCAATTATAGTGACATAAACAATAGCTTCTTTATTATGTTAAGTCATGTTACAAAACGGCAGTCTATGCCACATATTTTAAGGCACGGATTGCATGGAACATTTGGTGAAGAAAAGGCACTTGAATGATTGTCTTCACAATGACATATGAGACACATTTTATACGTAACTCGATTAACTTTTATCATGAATCACGAGAGGTTACATTGAAGATTCATTATAGAATAGTAATGGAAAACATAAAGCGTACGGTTTCAGCAAATTGAAAATTAACCCCAGGAAAAAAATTATCATTACAAACAAACTAAAACTTTTAAAAAATGGCTCAAGGATAGAAAAACTAGACGCTTACGGTATGCCTACACGCCTTATTACTAAGCGGACGGAACGAGAGAAGAGACAAGTTGTTTCATGGCTGCACCAACATCAAAGCAAAGCTGTTTGATTTTCTGAACATATAGCTGAGATTTATCTACACTACTAAGACTGCCATCGGCGAGGGCAGCAGCCTTCAAAAGCTGTCCATTACTCAGCAGTGGGACTTCAGTCTTCATTCTCAGCACTCGGATCACGACATTATGCAAACTATTCCGAATATTCGTATCACTGTCCTTCTGAAGTAAGACGGAAGCTGCCATCCCCTGAGCCACATCGTAGACTTTGTTCACTGTCAACTGAACACCCTGATAATCATTACTTCGAGCATACTCTATGAGTACTTTGATGAGCTCGACGATATCGCGGGTTGTGGCCTGAACAAGATCACTCATATCGCTTTTTCCAGCTCGAGCCAGAGTACTCTCATCGAACTTCTCGGCGTACATTGAAACAGATCTGAATTTTTTCAAATGAGCCGTCAATTCAGAAGGCAAGTGCTGACGGAGGATCACACCTGATACGCCCTTCCCATCCTGATCCAGGTTGTTTGAGTTCAGACGGTCCATCTCACTGAACCTCCTTCTGTCCAAACTGTCTTGGACATAGTCCGACAGCATCTGCTTCATTACTTTCAGTTCATATTTTAAGCCGAGATTAGTGCCTTCCAACTCAGCGATCCGATCTTCCGCTAATTTGGTTAGATAAGGATTGTCTACGGTAGTTCTGATGGTGCAGGACGAGACTGGATTAACAGTGTTCACTGGAGGCGGGGTGTGAGTCTCGATCGTCTGAACTTCTGACATGACAATGTCATCGTCGGATGCCACAGAGTCGTACAATGGGAATTCATCATCTTCATTTATTAGAATAGTGCCGAGCTGAGCTGAGACTTGCCGCGTGGGCGTGAGACATTCATTGTCGAGAAAGATGTCTTTATCAGATTCTAAAGAAGATCCATTATGCCTCCGCTTGCTCTCACGAAGAATGGCCGTGATGAGAGCGGAGAGCTCAGAGTCGGTGAGACGAGCAAACTTTTGCCGAGTCTGATTACGAACAGATGGAAAATTTGGATTCACTGGGAGGAAGGCAATGGAGAATCTAGCGTTATCCGACGTGGTATTTATAAGTATTTTCTCCCCTTCTCTCCGATCCACTTCATCATAGAGATCTGAAGCCAACTGTTCCAACATGACAGGTGGTAGTGCTCGGATCTTTTCATCCTGGCCGAAGGTGTTGAAAGGCAGGGGAGGTATGATTATATGTTTGGCAGTAGCATGGTCCGGGAGTTCCCCACAGACGAATCTGGAGAGCTGGTCCGTCAGATGATACCTGAGTTCTTGAATGCGCAGAGCTAGCTCCTTAAAACCTGCAGCCTTTGCATGGTCGGCAGGGGTCTGGCCCAAATAGTCAGGGGCATCTATTTCCGCCCCGTGAACGAAGAGGAGCTCTACTTGCAATGCCTGACCAGATCTACAGGCCACGTGGAGAGGTCTCGTACCCCGTTCCGGATGAAAGAAATTAGGGTCAGCACCCCCAGCGATGAGACGAAGAGCTGTTCCAATATCCGCTGTCCTCACTGTACAATGCAGTTCCTCATTCCGCTCGTCGAATGTCTCCACTTTCTGGCGGAGTACAAACTGGAATTGGGCGTGCTTCTGAGTGATGAATCGTTTTTTGATCAGTTCTAGAGAGTCTGAAGGTGTGGGTTTCTTGACTGGCGGGTCAGATTTGGACGGATTTAGGAGTAAATGTTCCCAAACGTTGTTTGCTGGGCCGGCTGCTAAAGCTATTACCATCTTATTCAAGTTTTCATGCCACGTTGAGTGTGAGATAGACTTTATCCGGGAGTACTGCGGCCCGAGACTACGGTGAATGAAACCGCACTCGTAACACAGAAGAAGTCCCTTATTCAAAGATGCCCACTGGGTATCAGGTGATCCGCAGTCTCCGCAGGGGATATTGATGAAAGAGTCACCCATTTTTCGTATTTCGTGCAAGTCCTCCGTCTCACCTTAACTTACTCTTGACAGTTTCCTTCACTCAGTCTCAGTTTTGATGCTGCGGAAGACACCATAAGAAATCACAGGGTTAGATACAATTTGAAATACGAAACTCAAGGTGAAAGTGAGAAACTGTTGCATGTGCTCACTCAGTGCATTATTAGCTTAGTAGCATTGCTTTAAGGTCTTTAAATTGAAAAATATTACGGCGGTCTATCAAATTGTATCGACCTGAGATTAATCCGAGGGCGCTTCCAGCATATCATTTTAATGTGCTAAGTGCTGCACTTCTACTGCTACCGCACCAAAGCATGGGCATAAGCTGCTTTCATCCCTTTACAATGATGACATGACAGTGCCAGCTCACAAGAGTGAATAGAAAAATAGCAAAATATTCATTATGATTAATACGGAGGGCGAACCTCGTTAAGCAACATTTATTACCTTCTCGTGCACATTCAGCACAAATGATGATTCATCCGATTCAGTGGCCATTTCTAACTCACGCCCTTCCACAGTCTTGTGTCTCCTCACACTCAAATCAACGCACTATAAAATTTATTGAACACCAGTATTGGCACAGAAAGGCTTAACCGAGAGAATGCACAACACAGTTGTAAAGTAATGAAATGTGCTTGCACTTGATACCATGTATTTAAAGCTTAGTTCTTCAACGTCTTCCAAAGAATACTGTTAAAAATTGATAACATTATTAATCTATGCGAGCGTGTAGTGACCTTCGATAAAATAACTCAAAAAAGGAAATCATGTTCCTGTGAAGCATTGAACAACTCATTCATTCCGCCAAAATTAAGGGGAGCTCTAGTAGGGTACGGCGCAGGATTTATCTCCACTCATCTTTATTGGATTAGGGGATACAGCTGATCACAATAAATTCAGAATATGTTAGCTTTCCAAACGGGATAAGGGGGACAAGTTCATGTACTAACAAAAATTCAGTGGAACTTACATGGATTATCAAACAAATTACACCGTAAATGTCCCATTGGAAAACCACTATTTTCTTGGTAGACTCCAAGATGTAAATAACCATCGGCTCTTCTTATTTGACCTATAAGCGAAGTTTACGAAGTTCAGTTCAAGGTTATTTTTGTTCTTAAATTAATGGTGCAAGTCTGACAAACTAGTACATACAAATACATTATCTTGGGCAACGAGCGAATCGTATACTGTCGTGGATATTCCCCGGGCGGGGCGGATAACAAGCGCAGAATGCGAATCATCACTATAAGGTATCCAGCGAACTTGCAGAAGTGGACTAATACTTATCTGATCCCCTTGCTTTACTTTCTGAATTCTGATACGAACAAAAGCCAAATTACTTCAGATAAAATTCTGATTTTTCACACATGTCGGTGGATGACATTTAGCTGAGAATGGATAAGAATTAGTTTGCATTTTCCACAGTCCAGCTAATCCTTCGCGCTTTAGTTTACTGAGTAAATCTGAAGCATTTCCTAATCAAAAAATTCTCATCAAACAAGAGGCACTGGGTCAGATCAGAACGAAAAATGGCGGATTGAAAATTAAGTGTATCACTTCACTGCTGATGGGACCGGAATATGCCTCCAAAGGTTGAACGTAGAATCGCGCATTCCAGGTATATTAATTGACTTATTATAGAATATGTTAACGCCGTCGTGCCTAATAAGCTGCTTTTAGCCAGTTGAAGCCATACATTGCAGTTGCGGATGCCAAAAGATCACATATTCTAGTTACATGCTTTAGATTGGGGTCAATCGTCGATTTTCGAATGTAAGGTTCATCTGTAAATACGCACGCAGCTCAAACCCACGAGACTCAGATAATTCAATGGTGAACTTCCTCAGAGTCACACAACACCCCTCCCTCTACCGTGTTTGTTAATGCAAAAACTTACTCTACTAGTAAATCTAAAGAGAAGCAAAAATTTAGCAAAAATTATTGGGAAGTTATTTCGAGCTTTATGAGCTTGTTAGAACTTTTATTGCAAGTTCAAGTAATTTTAAGTTGCATAAAAATAAAAAAGTGAAGTATTTAACAAATAAACAAAACAATATTTATATAATGTAACACAAAACATAAGCAACACCTCAAATCCTGAAAGGATTCCCTTCGTCGAGTAGGTGCAAAAACTAAAGTTTTTAAAAATTAAACGCCTTCCTTCAGTTTATCCGTGGAACACTGAATCGATTTCACGAAAATTCGAGACGAATTCACTTCTGCAAACAAAGCATGCAAAGTCTATTAAAACAGGGATAAAAGAGATTTCAGTGGTTACAAATTCCATTGAACTATAGCTGTGTGGATATTGAAAGGGCCACGCAGCCCATCCCAGGTTTAGGATGAATTCATGTAAATTATACGACGCCTATAGGCGTCACTTAACGAAAATAGGAAGTGGTGTAAAATATCCGAGTGAAAATTTCCGGAAAAAATCATGTATGCCTAAGAAATCCTTGAAAATATTAAAATGAAATTAAAAACTGTCTTCCAGCAATTAATGCTATGTACTTACGTTTTCCTTCAGAATGCTAATAATATTTTGTGAAATCGGAGCAAGCTTTCCCAGCTGGGACTTCATCAGCGCGAGTGATGCCAATCGTAGCTTCTTCAAACTTTGTTCATTGGCCTGAATCGAAACAATCCACGCTACAAGTTTGTGAAGAGCCAGCAACGCAATTCTTCGAGCTGCGAAATACTGGGGCTCGTCCGGAAAGAAGTACACAACACTCTGTAGAGTCTTGAACAGCTTGAGTTGCTCCTGTGGATAGGCTTTAAAATTATATATGTCCTGAGACGTGAAGACCTCAACAAGATAGGACCCAAATTGAATGAAATTAAGGGTTGGAGATTGTAGCTCCTTCACTCTTGACTTAGTTGACTCATCTAGGTTGGTGGATTTTCCAGGGACATCTATCAGAACAACCTTTCGCAACAATACAAGAAAATGCGAAAGCATCTCCGCGTGGTGCATCACTACCACCTCATACAATATCTTCACAATGCCCTCCCATTCGAATGAAGAAGAGCTCAGAATAATTTCGCACAAAGACTTCAAATTCAACTGGTCAAGAAACGATTGCTGAAAATCGGGCGCCTTCAAGTAACTTCCCGTAGTTTCCTGCCAAGCCAATGAACGAGAGTATAAGAGTACTAACTGAACCAAAGATAACCCTCGCAGACAATTCTCATCGGTATTTCGACAAATGTTTGTGCAACTTCTGATAGTTTTGAGAATGTGCACAGCCTTGTCTCGGACCACGTACATGTTGTAACCGGTAAAATAAGTGCTCTCCTTCACGCCCTTCATGTGATAATACACACTCGCCATTAATTCTGTTCGGTCTCTTCCGAAGTCATCACCGAGAAGTGCTTGAACAAAGGTTTGATAAATCTCCACCATTGTTAAAATCTTGTCACAATTTCCATCAATGATACAATTTCGGAGGAAGCGAATAAGAAGATCTTCAAAATGTAAATTTGAAATAATCCGTGCACGTAAGAGGTCAGGAAGAAACTTCATGAATTTCACATATAGATTTTTCGGCTGCTCATTCACAAGGCGTGAGAAAAGTCTCCAAAAGGACTGCTGAAATAAATTGTTGGCTATTTTTTCTTCCCCTGAATTTTCGTTTGTGTCCTCACGGCACCGCAAAGTCCAAAACGGTTGTAATGTTCGAATGATATCGACGCCAACATGGCGGAGTTGAACTGCCCTTACCAGTAGCTCTTCCGCAGTAATGGACGGACTCTGTAACGCTAACTGCCAAATCTTCAGGACGAACTGGAAATAAAAGTTTTTAGTGACAATGTATGAACACATGAATAATACATTAGATTTTAGACATACAAAATAGTGACATGCCTCGACTGCTACTGTACAAAGTGAGAAAATGACTCTACTGTCACCGCTGCTAAATAGATATGGTTGCAGGCGATTGTTAAACCAGCTAAATTTTAGAAGCTACCCTTTGCATTAACACTGATAAAATCTTCGAATTTTTGCCACGATTAATAATAAACTTACTTCGTCTGAAATTCTCATTGTGGCCTTGTCGAAGCTGGTATCGGAACCAAGTTTGGCTAGGACGTTATTAAGCTGAATCTCGTGGTCTTGGGATGCCAGTCGATCAGAAATGACTTTCTGGAAAATCAAGTCCAGTTACACCAGAATCTATTTTTCTTTCCTTTTCTAGTTCGTACGCCCATCTCCGCGTGTTGAAGACAACTGATGTAATGATTCTCTTGAGCTGCTCGTTCAGTTTCATACTCAAAATTTTCTCTATCATTTTAAGTCCAGTCGCGCGACCTACTTTTGGAGCAATGACTTCTTCAGCCAACCTGCATCCAATAGTTGTTGTGAAGGCTTCTTCATAATTGCAGAACCGGTCAAACCAAATGGCCTGTGAGCGAGACTGACAATCGAAACCGTCAGAGCAGATTAACTTGCAGAATACTGGAAAGCTCATGAGAGCCACATTACAACCTTCAAATTGGGACCTCGGTCGAAGCTGCTTCAAATGTTTCACAACCACTGAAATTTTTTCAACTGAATAACAGTTCGATGAGTATTTTATATTTTTCTCGATTATCAAGTCAGTTAGGAAGGCACAGTCTCCAACGTAAGCAATTTCCATGGCTTTGTCTTTCGAAATTTTAACTGGCCCCTCCTTTGGAGATGCCATCAAAATTTGAGTCAACTTGTCCTCCAGATCAAACTCCATATCCACCAAAGTTTTTCCTAGTAATTCCATTATTGCTGGAATTTTTGGAAATTCTCGAATATCGATACTCACGCTTGTTTCGTCGAAAAGGTCCAAGAAAAACTTCAACGCATATGACGATCCAACGTCCATGCACGCTGTGGGATCAAACTTGAGGTCCCTAATAAGATCGGCTATTTCCGTTTTACCCATGTAATCTTCTGGTTCCAGGATGGTTAATCCACAAACTTGAATGAGGATTTCTATCTTGTTTAAGGTTGTCATGACTTCAGTCGGCAATCGCACAAAATGTGTAAAAAGGCGACCAAGCATTTCGAGTAAAATACCATCACTCTGGCATCTTCCACTTCCAAGACGGGGTATAAGGGATAGATAGAGACGCCATTCCGTCTTTGAAAGCACAGCATTTTCCTTAATGATTTTCCATATCGCAACTGCCACGCAATCTTGAGATAATTTGAAGTTATTCGTAGCGCACAACATTAACAGAAAATATTCATGGAGGTGGCAACCAAATACTGCTTCAACATAAAATTCAATGGTTACTGGGTTCCAGCCGAGGTTGATGAGCAATATATTCTCGAGTTTTGACTTCGCCCCTTTCAATTCTTCGCAATCCAAGTGAAGAAGCAACATGTTATGTACTAGCCATTTCGACGTTGGGTCGTCATCCACGATGCTCTTAATTGCAGCCACGGTTTCTGCCACCGACAGTCCAAAAACATTTTTAGCTGCAAACGAAGTAAGTGGGCAATGATTACTCCATTCTCCCAGAGAAATCACAATTAATTGAATGGTTTACGCCGCATGTCGGACAAAATCATAGGGACAGTAACCGAGGGAGGGAGAGACGTATTCGAATAATGCGATAAAAGGTACTATACTTTCTCAATTAACTTACTTAGATCCCGAAGATAAAGTCTTACTGCGAATGTGGTATCATTGGCGTAACACACCGGTTCTTCCATTGCAAAGTCCTTCGGTGTCTGTCCAAAATAAATTTCAAATTTCAACCAGCTCAACCCACCTTACTGCCCAAGCTCACACACTGGATGACGTATTAAGTTAAGACCGCGACAAAACTACTTGATTAGCCACACTCTCGTCTCATGGAAGCCAGGTTGAGCTAAACGATCCCGTTAATTACCCTGGGAATAACCAAATCCAAAAACATTTCGCTGAAAGGTTATAAGCTTCCTAACTAGCAGCATCCCGCAAGAAGAGTACAGCGTGCTAATCCAACGAATTCTGATGCCAACTGGCAACCAGCATGCGCGCGTATACGTTCAAATCCATCATCAACAGCCAAATGCGCATGCCATCTAATGATTCTTGGGCATAATAAATAGAAAACTATTAACGAACAATAATCATTTGCCCCCTCCGTGTTGAGAACCATTCAAACTCTGTAGTCGGGTTGGAGCCCGGTCGTGTCGTGTGTCCTCATAAAAATTATGACTGCCCTAAGTTCAAGGCATTCTCTCTGCCAAAGCCACCTGACAATTGGCGCACTCCCCGATTCGAAACAGCGGATAACTGATACTTTGCCATGTGACACAAATTTAACTGATACACTGCTAGTAGATATTAGGGATGGGAGTGTCGATAATCGACGACTCAATAATTGCATTTACATTAATTTGGTGTCAGCCTCAATTGTGAACTCCAGTTAGATTTACGCAAACAAAGATAAGATCAACGCACGAATAAATGATCATCGCAGTCGACAGGTACTCCAGTAAGATAAACAATGCTACCCTCAAACTTAATAACTTGTTCCTTTACATGCTTATATTTAATGTGTGGGTGTGGGTAAAGCCCGTCGTCAATAAATTCATTGCTAATCAGAGAGAAACCCTCAAAATTTTCGTCACTTGCGCATTTAATAGAATTTTCGTCTTTTCTAAAAATTCCATTAATTTTTGAAAATTCAGCAAAAAAATTCCTTTTTAACAAGATTTTTAAGTGCAAACGTGTCCCCTTTGGTACGCAGTGATGAACACTTTGAGGGCCTTTCACTCAGCCAACTCTGAATTCAAATAAAAAAGATCCATTGGGACCCACGTAAGCTATTGCTGAGTTACTATATAATTCTGCCCTGAAAAGAGTTTTACGAGCACACTGCATACACGTGTAAATCAAATGAGGTAATTGGGTTCAATGCGAATACATATGTACCCCCATCGGCCAACTTCAGCCGATCTGCGGCCGAAATCAGCCCTGCCGATTTCAGCTGTGTGCCGGCTGAATTCGGTCGAACGTTCTTAACTGAAATGGCTGACGGTGGCGCTTTTTAACAAACGGGCAAAAACCACGCTAAATTCAGTAAAATTTGTCCACAATGCAAACAATTGCGGCAATTGTCCACAATGCAAACAATTGCGGCAAAATTTGTCCACAATGCAAACAATTGCGGCAAAATTTGTCCTAAGTGCGAAAAAATGCAAGAGATGTTTTTTTCAGAAAAAACTAAAACTTCATTTCGACAAGCGTAATTGATTTTACCTAGCGAATGCAGGTGTATCTTTTAAAGTGCACCAAAGTTTAAAATGTGCAAAATCCTCGCCTCATTCATGATATAATGTTTTTAGTGCATATTTTTATGAAATTTTCAGTTCAGCTTGAAATGGTCTCTACCAATTTTATTGACAGTGTACGTGGAAATTTCGAGTTGAAGGGGATGTAATTTGTACAGTCTATGGTTGCGCAATATTCCTCGCCGAAAATTTCCGCTCCCCACTTGTTCCTTAGAAACCTGGCGCGACGACTTCTAGCTATAATAGCTTGTTTTTATTGTGACTATGATCGAAACACGGAGGAGTCATAACATGATTTCATAATGGAATATTAGATTCTGGAAGCTAGCTCCGCATATGTGAAATAATTCAAATACGGGTTTGCGCGGTATAGTTGCTTTCCACAAATTCCAATTAATTATTTTATTATGATTTTTGCTTTTATACCATGATAATTTTTAAGATGCTGACAATATAGGTTATACCGAATTATTTCGACACTCATATCATGAGCTTGTTCTTCTCAAAAGCAAAATATTTTCTCTGTCAACCGTAATAGCATGTTTTACAAACGACTAGTTTGGCACTTGACACTAAGAAAGCCACCTTCAATAACTCAACTGTAGTAGAGCTAAGGTAATAACAAAGAGCAAAACGGACTAGAACTTGAAGGAGAACACAGTTGTTCATGCCTTCCATTCATTCTCATCTGCATCAGAACAAATACTAAAAGAAATCGGCTCTCATAAATTTCACAGATACAAATGAATATCACACAGAGGAAACAGTAACAGAAACACATGCAAATTATTTTTTGGCAGTAGCGGTTGATTCATGTATAATAGGCAAGCTAATATTGTCCCCCTCCGGTCTTGATCCATCCTGCTTGGTTTCCTTCGGCATCACGACACCAAACTCGTAGCCAAAATCATATTTAAAGTAAATTAAACCAGGATCTTGGCTTTCACCTGGAAATATAAAAACATACATCAATAGCATCTCAAACTCGAACCCCCTTCATAGCCACAGTACAGTATATTGAAATCGAATAAATCCTCACCAGTCTGAATGTTCCTCTGCTCCTGACGGTACGTCGCCGGCTTGACCAAGTCGTGCGAGAACTGCTCGGCAACGCTTCCCGCTTTCTCAGCAAAGCTTTGACCCAAGCTCTCCAAAGCATGGGAAGCGGCGCGATTTGCCTTCTCGCCCCACTTAAACAGTGGTCGGACGGGACGGTATACAGGCTCACTATCTGTATCGCTCTCGGCGGGGCCTGACCCTGACCCCGGAGTCCACTTCGGTCGAATTCGAACGTCCTCAATGTCACTAGCGTAGTCACTTTCACAAAAATCCCCGGG
>WJFA01002807.1:0-14649 GCA_009870155.1 Pseudobourletiella spinata | reverse complement strand
ATAACTTTCCAAGAACATAATCGGAAACTTTGCCGTATACCTTCTACATCAAGGTGAAACAAGACCCCTAATCTCACCTGCACCAAGGCGGTTGATATATTATATCAACCGCCTTGACCTGCACGTAAGCTGGTAGCTTTCATTCGCTTGCTATGTAGTGTATTCCAACTTCCTACGTTTGCTAGGCTGCAGCTAGTAGTTACTCATGGAATGTTCGTGTATTTTTGAATAGAGGTTAACAAATAAAACAGTTTCATCCCTTTGTTAAAGCTTCCGTTCGTTTTTATTTTTCGTTGCCGTATTGAATCAAAAATTAATACGGAGCTAGAGTATAATCATAATCAATCCCTACCACTTGTACGTTTGCAAAAAAACTTATGAAGTTGTTTTTAAAAAGGAGTGGAAAAAAGTCAAGTCACGATTGTAAATGAGTGTAGTTGACACGCAACAACTACCGAAAACTAGACTCTGAAAACTAGAAAGTATCTCGAACAGGAGTGTCATACGCACATCATATGTACGGAAGTAAAGTGAGCTGGAAGAATTTTCTGTGGCTTGAGTCTTTGAGCGATTTAACGATAGTCCATGGGAGCCACTGCAGTGGTTTGAGAGGGTTTGGTTGAAACTAGTGTTAAATACCAGTTACCGCACAGCATCGGCATAGTTCACACCTTGCGGTTGGCAGCCGCTAAATTCCCTAGCCTGCTTCATATAAGATTCATATAAGCCATGCGGATGTTGGAATTTGGGCAATTTGTACTTGCATTGCGAGCGCGTAGGCACACTGCACTCAATTTAATTACGCAGATCAAGTTCAACCCAGGCATTCAGTAGAGTTGTGGGTAGATTCCTACCGAAAATGTGGAAATAATGTCAAACGTATCAGCAGTGCTTGAAATGCAAAAACTATGACTTTTTGATGTGCACGTATGCTATAAAATAGCATTGAGATATTTTTTCATCTCAGGGGAATTTCTGATGGATTTCCTTGAGCTCCGTAAAGAGTAAGATGCTCTCTGCGATAAAATTTCAGTGTCCCATTCTATTCTCCTTGGTTTGTTGGAGGGGAGCATGAACGCTTTTAAGTTTGACACCTCTCAGATCTGTAGCGGTGATACCTGAAATATGATGATTTTCAAGCTGAATGCTATGCGAGGACAAAACTTTTGACCGCAGTACCACACAGTGGCCTGGTAAAACCCTCGAGAAGTGTCAAGATTAATTAGAGAATTTACATACGGTAGCTCCGTCCGTTAGTCGATAAAGGGCGAGACGGAAAAAATCACTGTTACATAAAGGGTGAACATAAATTTTCCCAGCCTTGTATGATCAGAAAAGTCTGAATTTCATATGTAAGGGCAACATGGAGGTGGATGACCACTTTACCACAGAAATTGTGGCGCACCATTCTGCATTCCAGGCAATGACGCAACAATTAAACGTTTACTCAGTGGAACTCCCATATGACTTATGCGCAACCCAAGACCAGCATATGAATTGAGTAACAATTTCCATTGAGATGCTAAACAAGTCATATTTTCATGTCAGCTTGCTTTGTCCCTCTTCTCACCGAATGGCCTTTTCCTGAGTTTCAGAAGACTTGTGTGGATGTGCGCGGTGTATTTAATTCACTATGATCTCACTCAGTGTTTTTGCTTTTCGTTGCTTTACCAGTACCTAGGTAAAAGCATCTGCTGGAGTGGGTACTAAAACTAACAAAGGTTGCCTGATAAAAACCACTTGCTTTCGCGGCCAGTTGCACACCCTAATCCTAATACTTGCCTGCCAGACTTTCACTTTCTCGAATTTTAATTAAATTTTGTCTAGTTTATTCGTTGTGCCAACATTTCGCATACGACAGCAAGACATATGAATTAGTGATATCCCAAATTGATTGATCTTTACTTAGGTGCCTTTAAGAAGTTAATTTCCCCTATTTTGGCCAATGAGATTGCTCTCACATTCTTTTTGGGCAAACTGGCAAAAACACTTTTTGGAGCTCTAAACAGTCATGGCACTTCTGGTCTTCCAATTACGTCTTACCAACACTAAAGCTGATTAAATTTTGTAAAAAAACTGAAATTTCGGGTTTTGAGTTTATCTGCAGGGCACAGGCTTAGCAGAAATCATGCGCTTAAGACCGGCGTAGATCAAGCACCGAAGAAAATAATTATGCGTGCAATCAAGCGTGGATGGTAAAAGTAATTTATCTTGCCGATCGAACTCGTGTAATCTTAAAAGGAAATTTGCAACTTCTTGCCTGTTTTAATGACGATTTGACAACCAGAGCAACATGTTGACTTCCAGTTCGCTTCAGCACCCTAGGGAATACATAGATAGATTCCTTTGTTTTTATGGGAATCCTTAAACTGTAACCTACTAACATGGATAGGATTAATTGATCATTTCGTCGTTAAACATCACGCATTTCCTCGCATAAATTTGTGATTCAGTCCACTCAATACCGCGATTATTTTTCAGGTTCCTTGAAAACGCCGACTTCAAGACTGTCTTAGTGTACTTGCTTAACTTAAAAAAATACAGCTCTAGTTATCCCACTCATTGAGAATAATTCAGTAATTTCCGCATTAATTCAGGTTTAAATGCCACCAATAGAGCGCCTTGTCTTATATGCGCTCCCGGGTCAAGTATATTATTCAGCTCGTACACCGTGGCCGTTGCGAAAATTTTTCAAGTGGGCGCTCTAGATTAATTGAAAATATGATTGACAAGCTTAATTGATGCATTATCTACTTCCGAGGCGGTGGTGGACAAGAAGATGCTCATTAAACTTTAAAAACGACCACCACTAATTTTCATGTCTATACGATTGAATTTGCTAATACCAGCTTGAAATCGACTTATGCCCAAAGCAGAGCAGCTTGAAAATTTTAAACTACTAAACGACCGCTCAACACTTACAGTGAAGATAATAAAACTTGACTTTTACTTGTAACTTATACTTGAGCTGCTTACGCTTTCCAAGTTTGCTTCAGGTCGAACTCGAATAAATGGGATACACGCTCTACGGCAAGGCTATACTTTACAAGTGAAGCTGTCCAGAATAAAAAGCATCTGCTTACGCGTGGCTCTAAATTTCTCTACCTTTCATCCACATCGACAGGTGAAAAGTAGCGCGGCAATATCACTCGGAATATAATTTGAAAATATGTTATTAAAAAAATTGCTCAAAGGAAATGAAAATACCGCTTCAATGGTTCAAAAAGTCCGTTCAAGTCTGGGCTCAAGTCAAGAAAGTGTATTACAAAAAATGATGGGGTTTCAGTTAGTACATCAACGTGAAACATGTTTCAGACTGATTGGGTAGTAAACAAGTGAGTAACTTAGAGATGGTTCACTCCTACGGGTGTGTCCATCACAAGTTGCAATTAAGAAATTTATGTATGCATTTACCCTGCACGCAACCCTCACTAGGCTCACTGAATAAATCACACGGGACGGAAAATACTCAGGACTTAGCAGCATTAATAATTGGTCCTAATTAGTGGCCCTCGATTTATAACAAATAATCCTGCGAACACCATCCAAGTTTCCTACATCCATTTTGATCAGAATTGGTAGTTATGTCGAGAATGACAGTGGGAGCGGCTCTATATGTATGGATATAACATGGGAGCAACCACTGGTTTGAGGCGTCAGTGGCACAAGGTCTTCAGTACTAAACCATTAATTTATTTTTCCTGTGGATTATCATAAGTGTGCTCTTCATCTGACTGAGAGAGAAATCTAGTCTGAATACGTGCGCCTGAGAGGTGTTAGACCTTTCCCGTCGTGCGCTCTAGATTACGTGCTGATTACTAGCCCCCGCCTCATCTTTTGATATTATCTACAAACAATAATATATGATTTTTTGCTCCAAATTAAGAAGTATAATCCATGTTATTATTATTAAAACCATGGAGTAAAGAAGAGATTATCAGTCGCATGTCGCATTGGATGCCTCATTGCGTCGGCACGATGAAAGAACAAACTCAAACAAGATTTTACTAGCAAACAAACATGTAGCATCCCGTTCAAGAGAGGAAGTATTCGTGTCCGGATAACAAGCAACTTATTAGGGATATACTTGGAAATACCTCTAACATGAATGCATATTCTAGTCCAAACTATCGTGTGCTGCTGCACTTTATTTTCATTTTAGAGATCTCCTGGGAAGCTTCGAAACAGGTCCTGCACAGATGGGCTGGGACAAACCCTTCCCTCACGCTCGCAATCAGTCGCCATTGTCCTCCTGACACGTCTTCTGTTCTCCTTCTCCGTAAATCGATTCCCACCCCAACCATGGGATTCACACGCGTAGATTGAGTCTACATGCATTTCTATACCATACATGGAATAGCCTCAAGAAATTATTTGTTATTGATTTACTGCTGCTTCGTATTCCACCCGCACCCAATCCTCAGTATCTTGCTTTTACTAATGGAACGCAAATCTGGGTAACTTTCTACAAAACTGGAATGCCGACACGCCATGGGAGTTGAAAGGATTGGATGACCCCCAATTTTTTCTCATCATGAGAAAAAACAAATGTTACAAATAAACAACACATTTAAATTTGCATAAAGTTGGCAGGTCCTCATGAGGATCTCTATAACCACTATTGATGCACATCAGCTGACTAATATTTCATACTGTTTGTGTTCAGCAGGTGAAATACAATGAGGAACATCAGACAGATAAAATGCTGGGAACGATGAGATGCATAAGAGGCACGTGGAGATTTCGCCTTCATTGTACAGACCTGACACATGACAGCACGTAGCCTCAGTAGCTCACTAATTCATCCACGAGTTGATACTCTGTCAGCACCAAATCAGCCAGACCCATCATTTTCAGGCAGGCAGGCGGAAACCCTTCATAGAGGCAAAGCTAAATGTCGACAGAACTGAAAACAAAGAAAAAATGGACCACATGTGTCGCCCATCTGCGATGTCCACGCTGCGCCCTGACACTTGTTGCTGGGATCTGAGTGGCCATGGTTCTAAATTTTTCAAGTTCCCTATAGGCAAGTGGATGGAAGAACCATAAATTCAGTAAGAACTCACCCATGGGTACACGTTTCACAAAGAACAGGAGCCCAACTGTGTTCATACAGATAATATTGAATAAGATAAAATTAGGAAAATGATTTGAATGCAACCAAGTTCGCGATTTCACGATCTAGTTCACAGAAACATAAAGATATGAGACGAAAATCGACAGAAATCAAGATATGTGATAAGAGGGCTACCTGGGAAAACAGCCAACTTATGAGTAACTATAAAACCACGTGATGGCAAAAATAAAAACTGATTTATTTGCTCAAACTTTAATGCAAATTTTGACTCACTCCTTATCGTAGTAAATTATTTCAAGTAGTAAATGGCCGTATGAAGAAGGGTAAATAAACGGGAAACGGTTTCCAAAGTGACTTTTGTTACAAAACAGCCTCTGGTGAATTTTAATTCTTAAATTAATATTTTCTTCCTATCCCCCACGTTTCTTATTGCGTAATATAGTTAATAGATTCTAAAATATCCATGGGCCACACCTCTGGTCCATACTTTGTTACCTCATTAATCTATACGAGTTTCAGCGTACACCCAGGACCAAGTACATGGCTGCTGTTCCTGGTGCTATGGCTCGTTCCTCGTTTTCTTCAGCTCGATACCTCCCCCAATGCAGTAGCTCACAGCTCACAGTTACAATGAGCTTGCACTTGAAAGGATTTCAAAGTCATACTCGCTTTTATGCTCTAAACGGACAGGACTGTGAGCACTTTCGGAAAGACAGGGAAAGTTCTGATTAATAACTCGGAACAGATATTCAATCACACTTTTTCTTCCGATGATTGACCGTATGTACAAATATTTGGGTTAATGGTGGTCAATGTCATCCTTTTTACCGAGTCGATCTTGTTACAGTTTCTTCGTCCTCATCAGCCGTCATTCTCTTCTCACTGTCTCTTCCTCATGATAGATGAAACCAGAGCTGACAAGAATTTGCCGCCTACATACATATGCCCTACTGTAAAACTCTCATGAAAACGGAACATAATTGTTGTAATTAAGGAGAGCCCTACTGCTGCTGAGTTACCTTGTCAATCATTAGTGAAATACGCTTAGCTGCACGATGGTGGACCAAGATCTCCGAGGTTTTTCCAAATCCTCCAGAGCCATTTGGATCTTCTCATTTGCTTCACTTGTTTCTTTTATCCCCTTAATCTCGTCTTCATGCAAATCATCCATCCTGATAAACGCTCTCCAAACCTCCTGCATTTGCATCATCATCATCACCATCATCATATTCATTACCGGACTCTGTCACGAGTTCTTCAGAGATTCATCTCACAGTTGGAGAACCACGTTGTTCCGCGCACACCTTCTATTCAGCCCATGTGAAGAGAAACTGCGGGATTTACTGACCATCTCATCTTCTCAACGTGCGTCCTGGGATGAAAAGCAGAAAAGGAAGACTGTGGTTAAATATGTTCCCAAAGCTTTCTGCAGGCAAGACTGTTAACGGAAATAGAAAGTAATTCATTCGTTACACTTTTATTTAGTGAAGATCCTGAGAAAAGCCAACTTCACAATGCCATCATAATCTACGGTTGACACCCAAACTTTTAGTATTTGAAGATCCACACATCACAGCACAATCACACCATATACAGCATAACTCACCAACTAAAAGCTCGTGGGAGCACTGCTGACAGTTGATACGCGTGCACCATGTATATAAATTATGGCAAAGCCCCCGTTTACTGCGAGCCGGCAAAATGCTCGCACCTGTATACTCCCCCTCAGCACGTCGAACGACGTGAGTGCAAAAAATACCAACTTCTCATTCACGCCTGATAACGTTAAAAGTAGCACAACGGTATACACACAGAATATATGAACGAAAATGAAATCCGATGAAGACAATCATCAAGTCGTCGTCATCATCATCACGAAGGGGAGAGTCACATGGACAAGCTGACCACAACATGTAATTCAGCCTATTTAAATATTTGCTTTATTCGCATCGTCTGATCAAGACAAAATTGTGAATTCAGCCATACCAACCTGCAACTTATTGTTTTTATTGTTATTTGAAGAACGACAACTTTTGTCGTTGCACGTAAGTACGAAGGACATTGCATTGCTGACAAACGTGAGAACATTTCGGTCTTTTTGCAAAACACTTCAGTCCGGCCTCGTCCACAATTTTGCTTCCATCTCTGCTGCGTCCCCATCGTCGCCATCTTAGACTTGAATCATTCCGAACCAAAAGCCTTAAAAAAGTGCTACCAGGACCTGGTTACACTCACGCACATTTTACTTTTCCAATCTGAAATGCAACTCAACTACCACGATATGCTCCTACATTAGTTCTTGTTCAACCACTATGATTCTGTAAAGCTATTCAAATTGAGAAGAGTATGTTAAGCTTTTCAAATTTCAGCGGCTTAGCGAAGCCGGAACATCATTAAATATCTTACCATTCTGCTCATTTGCATACGGTGCAAGGAAAAGAACAAGCAGAGCCGGCTCCTTGTCAAAACTCAAGATGCGGCCGCCGTTCCTCATTCCTGTCCACACACGCAACTGTTTAGCACGTTCACACGATCAAGTTAGGAGAGGTGGAAAACTGATGAGTAAAACTGTGCTAAGCTCGGCGCGCGAGGAAGATATATTGTAGGAATTTGAAAATGGTACACTGAAACTTATTGTCTCTCTTGGGTACAAAAACTCACCCCACTGAATAAAAGTAAGGATCACATACGTGTAAGAAAAAAGTGGATTCAAATCACGTAAAAACATTCAGATCAAGTTTAGCATCAAAAAAGTTTACGGGAGAGGAGAGTGAGATCGGACATATTCATCACTGGTCCGCACGACTGTAGAACTCTAGAGGTTCTCTATTCTCCCGCACTCCTTGCAGAGCCCCTTCAGGTGTAGCCATTGCCCGTAGATCAAGATTCAAGATGCGCAACAAATGAACCTTAGGCGGTGATGAAGTCAATCATTTTCAAAGTTGAACAACCACAGGCAGCAGATTCCCCGACGGAACTCACATATCGCAAATCGCTGCACAGAATAAGTTCAGTAGGTGTGATAGCCCATTGAACTGGACCGCTTCTGTCCAATTGGCGTTAACACCTTGTCAGGAAGATTTAATGTTGCCGGAGAGCCCCCTTCTTGTCTTATCATCCCGCAGCATGCTCTATGCATTCCCAGACGCGCTCAAGTGCGTGATCAAAGTGTCTAATGGAGAAAAGTTGCAAATGCAGACGATGATAAGAGACTTGCACAAGTTTTAAATAAGGATGGCGTTCTTTTCAATTTATTGGATCAGCAGGAGCAGTAAATTAAATTAATTAGCATATAACCTACGATACGACTCTTGCCTTTTCACCGCAGACTTTAGAGTCGTGTGTTTCATGATATACAGTTTCTTAAGGAAAATTCATCAGCTGACCCCATTAGTATAGTGTCAGTGCCAGCGCCAGCTCTGAAAGAAGTCAAAGCGAAACAGCGTGAGTCAAACGATTTCCATCTCCTACTGAAACGCCTACAAGCTTGACCCTAATCTCAGTCAAGGTGACATGTGGCATGTGGAGGTAGTTTAATCAATCACAATTTTATTTTTTACAGTCAACACTGGAAAACTAACAAAAATCCTCGTGTAAAATGAGATCAAATGCATGTACAGGTTAGGGTAATTGTTGTTAGCAAAACAATAAATGCTTCAATTCCACGACAAGAGCCATTAGCGGCTGGTTTGATTTATACACCAACGATTCATTAAATTTATTTTACACATGCTCAAAAATCTATTTATTTTAAATCAGACATTTGAATACTGTGCCTTAACTACGAAGGAGTCAAATTATCATAGAAACTTACCGTAAACTCAATGACGACCCAACAGTGGTCATTGCGGAAAACAAGAGTTGAACCCGCTCGCACAACTCTAGAATACTAATGACATATATAGTGGACTAACAGGAAGTTTCTACGGTAAACACAGCACTTAATTCACCCAAGATCTTGGTTTAAAACTTACCATCCAGTCTCATCTCGACCAAACCATCTCAATTGACGTGACTAACTGTGTGCGAAGCAATTATAAGGGAAATGACATTAAAACTGCTGAAAGCGAAGGATTTCATTGTTGTCCAAAGGAAACTTAAATAAGAAGTCCCAAATTTCCAGTTTTCCCCCACAACCAAATCCCAAGTTTCGTTGCATTTGAGAGGGGTTCGATGAGGCTCTTCAGTCCGCTGTCAGTAGGAGTATGGAGCAAACTCGCACAGCTTGAGGCTGGCTTCCTTCACGTCGTTCACAGCTGGCCATGACCAAGCCTATTCACACGCTTCCAGTTACAAATCACGTCCTAACTTTTTGGGGTTAGATGGAAATGATCATGATGCGGATATTACTACAATCCACAAGAAGACGACAACACTAATTAGTTAAGCCGTAACCCTCTTTTAGTTAATTATTTATTTAGCAAATAATCGCTACCACTACTTACTTCACTTTAGCTCCTGCTCCGGTTCTTCCTGTGGTGTGTGTAGGAGAGTACAATTTTTCAAAGGTTAAAATACTACATGGGAATACACCTCATGACTTCTTCCAACAAATTCGAAGGGGTAGGGCACAAAGGAGGCGAAATGGAGGAATACGTGAACGAGCTCACAAGTCTAATTGAGAAATAGCTTGGAATCAGTGCCAACATTTTGGACCTTGTCAGGTAACATATAAGAAACAATTACATCTGATTGTAAGGGGGATAAACCCAACCAATTACTGGCAATAATTTTCACTCCGCATCCTCCTACAAGACCCTCAACTTTTACAAATCTCTGCATGTATGCCTAGTCACACTGCACATATGACTAGGTTTATAGGTTGGAATGATTGAAAGTCCTGAGACCGGGTAAGCACAAATGATAATGCCGTCATCATACAGTGTGTACCCTAGCGTACCGTCAAAGCAACTACTACTATGATGTACGCTTCGAGTCACCTCATGATTGTACATGCGTTAATGGAAAGGATAGGGGAACGACCCATCGGAACGCATGATTAGATTCGGACAACTCACAGTGTTGAGCATTCAAATCTTTAAGAAAAATTCCTTCAATTTGATAAGCCATAGCATGGGGAAATGGGAATGAAACGTCGTATTCGTGAACTCACGGACCTGCGAAACCAGTCCGTTCATTCAAATGGCTGAGGGGCTTGTTTATTCACACACGTTACACACACACACTAACACAATGTGTGAGTGTTTGCGTGTGTGTGTGTGCATTGAAATCCGTTCAGGAAAACGAGACTTTGTTACACCTTATACGTGCGGGGTGCCTGGCTGGTGGGTTGGAAGTCAAACTCTTCATACATGGAGGAAGAGTAGTAACAAGCCCTGCTGGTAGTAATATAATAGTATGATCCTGGTGAGATGTGTGGACTTGACCATGATGTTGCGTGCTCACTTGACTCGGGCACTGGGCCGCTACGGCGCTCCCACCTCCCTCCAAACTACCTTCACCTACTACCGCAGTCACTCATCGGCTGAGCCCAACCAGCAAATTTCTTCTTCTTCATTGCCAGACTGACACTTAGACCGGCTTAGAGTCATCACCATCCTCGCAGTAGCCTATCGGATGTCTTGACCGAAACTCTGTCCTTCCTCACCTCCGCAGAGCTGCCACGTACATATCGGGACTTAGTGTTCCTTCAGAGAATCCACCTGCGGAGGCATTCTATTTCCTATTAGGTCGTACAACTTTCGCAGATAAAGTGTACATGTGGTGACTCGATAAGTTTTTCGTTGAATACCCTGTAAAAGTTGTATAAATCCTCTGGCGGCAACAACAATAAGCGGATTTGGAAAGAAGAGTGAGATTTGAGTGCGGAGATCCTCATTGCATTGGATTACAGTGTAAAGCAAGAGTGAAAGAGTTGACAATCCGCGAGGATTGTGAGCCGTAGCTTGGGGTGCTCCAGTGCTGTGACTTTATTGAACATGGAAATTATCAAGTTTCGCATTTAGTTACAGGATAACGTACTAACAATGTCACGAATACAGAGACAGGTAAGAAATTTTGTGTGTAGGACTAGTAACTCTATATTGTTGTGATTGTGACTCACAACTTGTGAGATGTGTTGCGGTGGTAATGTGGCCAGGCTCGGGGTTGTTCCCTTTCAAAGTCAAGAGTAATAAAAGTCTGACACAGTGGCCAGTGATCCTAATCGACCTTAATCTCAATGCTACTCGGTGAGGGCTGAATACTCGGGCGATGGAAAAAAACTAAGTAGGATTCCGAGTCAGAAAATGTTGGGAGGGTTACGATGTAATGATCCATAATGTGCACTAGCATACCTGTGTGTATAGTGCTACATAGGCGGCAGTGTCATAAACCATGAGGCAACCCAATTTCCTGCGTGGGCTGGTACTTTTGCGGGCAGAGAGCATATATTCCACGAAACAGTCGGGGGGAAATGTGTGTTGAGTAATCAGCGAGGAAAAGAAATGACCTGATCATCATCCAAGTGCAAGTTATGTAAGCCAGTGGGTTTTGGAGGGAATGTGCGAGTTATTTGGTCACTGCGGAATTGTAAGTACACAACCGAGGTGATCATCGTTACAAAGGTGAGGACGACGTCCACCTGTAGCAGTAGTAGTGATTCGGGTACACCCTCAGCACTATATAGGATCACCATTATAGACAAGGGGGGAGTCAGCAGGTTTTGCCGACAACGACAGGCCGAAAACCAGTCTTAACGGGAGTTGTTAGGAACGCATCATCGTTCAACGCCAATACATCTTCATGAGAATCTGACCAAACATCTCGTATTATTGACCTCTGCATCACATCTGGGCACAGAGTCCGTACGAACGGAATGACCAAGACACACACACACACACACACAACTTACGGCCGCTTTAAAGCACAACAGTCAAAGCTCAGTATGGCTAGCCAACCCAGGGAAGCACACTACATACACACACGCATAATTTCCCAAGAACATGTTATACCGGGGCGTTAGGGCAAACTGGCTTTTGGGCTAGTTGACATAACAGTTACGTGAGAGATCAGAAAGTACAGGGCTCCGTTGGAGCCGGCGAGATTTTTGCATCTTTCTGTACATCAATGAATATTAAATGTTCCGTATATCTTTGCAGTTTTTGTAAGAAATTAACCAGACTTATACCGTCCTCTATCTCATATTTTGTGCCCCCAAAACTGAATTTATCGGTCTAGGAGAGGTGAAAGCCCACGGCTCATATTTCCCCGGCTACCAAAACAAAACTATACGGGTAGCTTGAACTGGTCCTGAAAGTGAATTGGGAACTGTCGTGGTTGGTGGTCATGTTGCATCTTAATTTGGAACAGCCTCAGGGATGATATGACATGTGCTTAAGGTCTTCCATCTTTATTCATTTAGGAGTCCGTTTGGATTGAAATTTCTTAACCAAGTCTGCAATATCTGTCACGCCTATTGAATGCTTAATTTCACAAGATTAACAAGATAAGATTTTACTGGTGGTAGTGACTTGAAAAGATATAACGTACTGCACAAGGGTAACCGTTTCGGGTTAAGACCGGCAGATAAGCGCAAGCCGTGTCAACTGTGGTTGGACCACTGAACCTAAATCTTGTTTAACATTTTTGGAAAAGTGGCGGTTGTGGTGTCGAGTTGATCCTATCAAATTTCATTGAGTAAAAGGGAAATGTCCATGAAATTCGCGAGTTCGCACTCGAAATACTAAAACGTGGCTTAAGAACGTGCTTGGAAAACTCCTAATGGTGACTTACCTTCGCTTCCATACGTAACAATATTTACTCGGGAACCAGGGAAACAATGGGTGCCGCGCCTAAATGACCAGCGGTAAAGCACATGATTTGAATTTCAAATCAACGGAACTCCGTGTCAAAATTAGGGAAATTGAAATCTCTCTCGATTAGACCTCTGATCAGGGAGGGTGCTAATGGGGTGTTGATGGTCAGCGCTATGAATATGTGTGGGAGAAAATTCTCATGAGGACAAAAGGGCTAACAGCTCCGACACACTTGAAAATCGTGAGTTTAATAACATACATTTCCCCTCTGCGCATCACAAATATTTGTTAAACAGGCTATTCAACAAATGGCACCGTAGGTGGAGGGACAGTAATAGTCCCACGGGTCATTTCATTAGCAATACCCACAGCGCAGTAATGCAACAGGCTGGATATCATCCTGTCTATTTTTCAGCCACGAAAAGTCAATTTCCTTCTAGGACCCCAGTGCCGAGAGGCTAAAAGCTGGGCCTTTTGCTTGAATAAATTAACGAATTGTGCCAAAAAATCCTCGCGTGTTCAACCTGTCATTAGAGACGTGAGTTACAAATGACTGGATTTGTGAATACAGCTGCCAGTTTCCCTTCTATGTGTCTCTGAGTGTAGGCAAAATGAAGGTGTTCGTGGAAACGATGCTGTACCACCGCCACCGCATCCGGTCTCATCACCCACATCACACATGCATACTAACCCTCCGAAGAGAAATTCTGGCACTTAAAGATGCGACACACAGGTGCAATATTCCAATTTTGAGGACCTAAACGTAGATTAAAGAAAAATTAGCTCATTTACTCATTTCCTCGTTAGATTTAGATTAGATTTCCTTAGATCCCTCAGGAAATTAAGTCTCACTCACCTGCTAACAATGTCAAGGGCATGGCAGTCGGTATGCATTTATATCTTTAGATCATTATGCCACGAATCTATCAACTTTAGTGAGTTTATATGGCATCCATAAACCTCAATTCGATGTTATATTTATTAGGAAAAACTAATTACTGGTCCAATTACTTTGGAAATTAAAGCAAGGCTGACGTGATGAGAAGTGCAAAGTGTTACATTTGTAATCATGTTATGTTTACGTGAAGAGCGTTCCCAAAGTGGGGGTCTTTATAGATTTTTGCACAGAAATCACTGACCAGGAAGGGCTTCAGGAGGGAATTTTGAGGTGAGTGGGGCAGGACTCCGTACGGGCTGAATGTTAATAAGAGCTCCTGTACTCGGTTCATAGTTGTATAGAGAAGGACTTAAACTGTGTGTATGTGCGCGCAATAGGGCACCAGTATATACGTACATACATGACGTAACACCCTTCAGCTCCGTCTAACTTGGATGAATGATATGATGGGCAAAAGACGTTTTTGAGAAGAAAAACAGGTTTTTACTTAGCTCCCGCACTCTGAAGCAGATACATCCCTCCCGATATGTCTGTCCATTGCTAAAAGCTTGTCCTTCTCACTTGAACTCTCGGGCGTTCCACTTACTACACACACACACACACAACAAGGGAAAATATCTCTATTCAACCCTAACATTTTTCCTCAGTTTTTTTCATTTGCCGGAGTAGGTCACGAAAACATTTTTGCGTCACCTGTGACTACATACTGACCTGCCAGCCAGTCATTCTATGACCACAACTTTTCACTACAGCATCCGCACATGATGAGTGAGATTTTAAACGATGACAACTAAATGTTTTCTTCTTCTTCTCCTTGCAGAACTGTACGCCCATGATGGCGTTATATCTAATATTCACTCTCCTCATCGCTCCCTCCCTCACGCAATGGATTTCGTTCAGAGAACCGAAGGCGGACG
>WJFA01002806.1:0-14650 GCA_009870155.1 Pseudobourletiella spinata | reverse complement strand
ATAAAAGGAGGGCGTAAACGGGGAAAACGCCTTTTAAACAAGAGCGGGACATTTTTACAGCCGCTTACAGGATTGGGATGGGCAATGTGTACGCACGAGGAGGGATCAAAGTGGGACTATAGTCACTGTAGCGCAGCGGCAGCGCCGTCCTCAACCCAGCAGCGCCAATGGCCAAAGTTTTTCGTGCCTCATCGTTCGGTTCAGTTTCTCAAAAAGACAGCTGATCCGTCCCGAAATGCAAAATTGAAATTTCCTTATGGGATTTAACATGGGAATTTCCCGTCGTCCAAAGGGGGGACCCTTGGTACGATTGCGGAAAATCATGATGACATGTGGTCGTGCATATGCCTGCCGTTTGTGTGGGGCAATGCCGGCCCGGTTGCCCCTGGGGTGTCCGCAATGGCTCACTTGTGTGCTCGTTGGATCCTCGCTGACATCTACCACATGCGCACAAACAAGTATTTGCATATGTATTAATACACTGTGTGGGGCCATGGAAATAGCTGGGTGGTTCCTATACCGTATGTACTGCCGGGATGATTATGGCCTCGTCATTGTACCTCGTGCGGTCACTTGTGGTGGTGGTGGTAAAGTTGCCACTTCAGCTGACCAGTACGGAGTGCCATTTTGATGTGAGAGGTGGTGATATTTATGTGGATTGCAGTTGTTGTTGTTGTTGTTGTTGCTGCTGCTGCTGACGTTGCACTGTATGGTGGTGGTAAGTAGTACAGACTACAGGCTTCCTACTCTACCACCACCACTACCACCACCATCACCGCATTAAATTATCAGAGTGGAGGAGGTGCAGCAAGCTCAAAGTTTGCTGTGGGGAAGTGAGCGGCTGGGCTGCTGCTGGTATGGTGGGTCGATGGTCGTCTTCTTCTTATGGCTCGTCGTGGTACAGCAGGACAGTGCGGGTGAGGGACAAAGGGTAACTGCGGCGTTCCCAATGCCTAATTGATCCGGCACGGACCCCTCATAATAATGTCAACTTTTGATCCTCTTTTGTCTCGTCACCCTCCGTCGTAATGGACGCTCACTCCCCCGTCCGACCATTGTGCTCCTTCCGTGAGGCTCATTGTTTGTTGTTGTTGTTGTTGTCTGTCGTCGTCGTCGTCGTTGTGGCAGGCACTGCAGTGCACTCCAATGCACTACTGGCGGAGATGAGATGACGGGACAGGCTTGATGACTGTCCTGTAACAATGCACTTTATTGGCAGGCTGTTTTGTCGTCTGGTCTGGGGGAAAGGATCTTCTCCTGTCTACATTTGGGCCGCACATGGCGTCGTGGTGGCGATGCTGGTGGCTGCGGTGGTGGTGGTGATGCTGGCTGGGAGGGCGACTGCCGCTAATACTTTTGTCAACCGTGAATACCATTTTGCGCATGACTTCCGCGTCGTCGTCATCATCATGAGAGCAGATTAGCAGATTCTCCCTATGGTTTGCAAGTAGTGACAGCAATGCTGCTGCGAACGCTGGGATCCAACGGAGACGGGTTACGGTGATCATCCCAGTCCGCACCTATACCTGTCACGCATCTTCAGATCTCTGGGAACAGATCAACACATTATCAACGGTGATGATGATGATGATGATGATGATGACAATGTGTGGCCGCCCAAGNTGGGATCCAACGGAGACGGGTTACGGTGATCATCCCAGTCCGCACCTATACCTGTCACGCATCTTCAGATCTCTGGGAACAGATCAACACATTATCAACGGTGATGATGATGATGATGATGACAATGTGTGGCCGCCCAAGGGAAAGCTATACTGACTGGCTGTGACTGTAGCGTACAGGGCGTAACTGATGACCTTTCATATGGTGTGTGTGTGTGTGTGTGTGTGTGTGTAATCGTGTGAGGTGGGCGGGCGATGGAGGAATTAGCGCATGCACGGCATTTGTGGTGGCGCTCTTGAAGATGTGTGTGTGTGTGTGTGTGTGTGCGCTGCGCATGTGAAATAATGGGCGGTTCATTATCATGGACGGAGGTAGTCGTGTATGGGAGTTGGCGGATCTTGAATTGGATTGAAATCTATAATTTTGTCATGCTTTACCGCCCGCACCGCGCGCGACTGTCGGCGGATTTTTACTCGTATTGTACCACCGTACCGTGGCCGCAGCATAAGCGTGTATAATTCTTTTCAGCCCCTCAAAAGTCACACGCACACACACGCACAAGTTTTATATATGCGCGCGCGGAGAAAGTGAAACTTTCCTCTGTGCATGCGGCGGGTTTCCCACATGTTCTACAGACACACGCAGCCGCGGCGGTGACCGCGGAGGCAAATCAAATCCACTCGTGCAGGTCAAATGAGCCCGTTTTTGTCCAAGTGTCATTTTCACTCACATGTGATTTAGGCTGCGTTTATTGCCCTTCCCGCAGTATGGGGTGCACTATTATTGGTTGAACCGTTTTTTTGAATCTATTGGAGCGGGATTTAAAAAACGGATTTCGTACTTTCAAGGGAAAGCTATGAGAATTGTGTGTGTGTGTGTTCTGTGCATGTTCTCCGTGAATTGTTGTAAGGGCTGCAGAAGCGAGATCAACCAATAAATCTTAATCTTATGATGATTACCACTTGGTTGTTATTAGTAGTAATGTTATGATCGCAATTTGAATGTGGGAGTTTCCGCGGGTTGTGTATTTATGGCGGCTCTCGAGACATCGAGCGGAGGTGGGCGTGTGGCGCGGACGTGTTGGGCCTGGGCCCAGCTGTTGCGCTGACGTCATGATTTTTGATTGGCTCACACAGACGACGAGCCCAGTCGGAGCGAGCAGCAGACACACACAGTGTCTTCTGGTTGAGATTGTGTATTTGAGCGTTCATTTGGAACCAGCTGGTGGCCGGCGGGGTTACATTGTCTGCTACTGAATCCGATATAGTGGTCTTGGTCATTCCTGCCGTCCCGTCTGCCATACTGTATATTGATCCCGATATAGTGGTCGTGGTCCGTCGTCGTCCTGCCACATTCCACTGATTTTAATCCTATACTCAATCAATTGCCACCCATATTTTTTAATCAATTCGAACCAAAGGCTTGCGCAGGCGCAGCGCAGACAGGCAGGAGGTGGGATGAGATGAACTGTGTGTGTGTGTGTGCGTGTGTGTGCTCTGTATGCATTTGGGACCATTTTATTGTGGATGATGGATTCAATGGATCATTATTATTATTACGGGAGTAAAAAAAATTGGAGTATAGCATTGAACTAGTTGGAAAAGTGCAATTACTGTTGTTGAATGAGCCAGATCATTATCCATGTTATATGGATCAATGATCATTGAGCGGGGAATCATGAGATGAGCGAGAGTTAGCGAAGGGGGAAAGGTGAGAGTGAGTAAGTTGGTGAGCGCGTGAGGCCGAGCGGTGGTATATCGGGCAGTGGCAGTGAGTGACTGAGTGAGTTGCGATGGGTCAAGTTGTTGGACATGTGCGCAATAATAATGCGCACACGGGTGCTCATATGGGAATTGGATATTGGATCATTCTTAAAAAATCAAACTTGGGCGTTGGGCTCGACGTAGTTTTTTTTTTAAAGTTTTTTTTCTCTCATCAAGTGCGAAGTGGAGATTGTTGTTTTTCAATGGAGAACTAATTGGATGATTTTTTGCTTGTTGTTTTTTTGATTTCAGGACGTGGATACGATTTACCTCTCTCATGATTCACGGGAATTGTGCCTCCACGATTTTGACCACTTGGAACCCCGGTAAGCGAATACTTGCTACTGATTGGCTAGTTTTTTCTTCTTCTGGAGTTGCTCGTTTAGTAAATTTGTGTGTTTTATATCTGTGTTTGTGTGTGTGGATTACACATGACTGATGGGTAAATGGGGCTTGAATGCTGAACGGGAGGAAACGCCCTTGCCCGCGCGCGGGATGATTTGAAAATTATTTTAGAAAATGAGTGAGAGTGATCCGTCTGTTTTGGCTGACTGTGTGTGTTTGTGGAGGTGGAGAGCGGTGACACTTTTGCTGCGGAAGAGCCGTGATAAGCTTGAGAATTCTCACTGACTGACTGACTGACTGACTAAATGACTCACCAGCCAGTTAGAGAGTCACTAACGAGATGGATCATCATATCATGACAATTATTCCACGTGACGCTCCGCGACGACGACGACGTTCTCCTCATAAAGTATGATCATCCACTTGGCTGCCGAGATTATTGTCTGTCCGGTCGTCCGTCTAGGATGCAGATTCACACAGAAGTTATTATTATAAAGTATATAAAGAGAGAGAGAGAAAGAGAGAGAGAGAGAGAGAGAGAGATTTGCTGAGAGAAGGCGGAACGGATTCGGGGACACTAGTTGACTAGTTGAAGTGGATTATTAATCTTTAAGTTGATGATGACCATGGCGGGGATGATGAGGGTGATGATGATGATGATGATATATGAATTTTGGTGAAACTTGAGAGCTTGTTACGTGGACTAATGGTGGTGGTGGTGGTAGTGGTATGTGATGGCCCTTGTTCCCAATTGTACCCACTTCCACTTGTTCTTTTGGAAGGTAGGAGTTTAACTTGTGTTTTTAATATCCAGTGTATAATAGCCCACCGGTCCGTCTGTGTGGGTCAGTGAGGCGGAAGATGAAAGTATACAGAGGCAATAAAGTTCCCCGTGGGGGAAGTGAACCAAATATTATTATTCCCGACTGTGTGTGTCAGTGTGTGTGTGTGTTTGTATGTGTGTGTGTGTGTGTGTGCAGAGGGCGGGAAGGAGTAAAAGGGAAAATAATCCGCCGACTCAATGACTCTCGGTCGGGCTCAAAAATTTTGTGTATAGCCATGATGATGATAATGATAATCATAATCATAATAATTATTCTCGTAATAGCCCTGTGCATGTGTTCCGATGGATTTCGAATAAGTGGATGCTTTGCGCGCGTGTGTGTTCGTGTGTGTGTGTGTGTGTGTGTATGTGTGTGTGTGTGTGTGTGTGTGTGTTTGTGTGCATCTGTGTATGTGTGTCTGTGTCGGGCCGGTAAAGATTAATGGGGCCTAAAGTCCTCACAGGCTCGTCCCGGCTCTGGCCGAGTGCATAGGAAAAATGTGCGCAGTGCAGTGCAGTATTGCAAATTGCAAATGCAAGCTGGCGGGAGCAAGGAGGACCTCCTCTATAAAATTTCGACAGTGGAATAATTCTCATAGTTGAGTGAGTGAGTGAGTGACTGCCTTATCAATTTTTTATGAGGGGATCATATTTTTAAACTCTTCCTTGAAAGTACAAGTAGTGTTGAAAAATCCAAGGAATTCCGTACCAGCACCACTCCCACGCGCGCACACCATACTACACACTACCACACCACTACCATCACACTTGTGTCTAAAAACCTCAATCTCTGTGTCAGATCTCCATATGTTCATCCCCCAGCAATGTTGTTATTGCTATTATTATTATTATTATTATTATTTTCACTTTTATTTCCACTCCATGGTCCTTTGTTTCCTTGAGTTGAGAGTGAGCCATTCTGGCCTCTGGTACTTGCCCATGTGCGCATGTGAGGTTGTGTGTGTGTCCGTGTGAGTGCGTGTGTGTGTGTGTGTACGCGCGTGCGTGTTTGTGTGTGTGTGTATGCGCGTGCGTGTTTGTGTGTGTGTGTGTGTGTGTGGGTAGCGTTTATATGTAGTGGAGTTGTTAGAGGTCATCGTAACGAAGGATCGGCGGAAGGGGGCACTAAAGTATCTGTGATAAGGAACCAGGTTAAGGAGGATGCCCCGAGTTTCTGCGAGTACAAATGTAGTGGTGGTGTTGTGTGGTGGACATTGTGGAGTGGATGGTCATATAATATGGTGTCCTATTTATGCACATTTACTTTATGATGATGATGATGATGATGATGATGAGGATGATGATGATGGTGATGGTGATGATGGCTCATTGATTGACTCAACGCTGGTCGTCCCTTGTTTTTTTTTGGCAGAGATTTGGTCCCGATCCTGAGTGCCCTGGAGTACAACGGCTGGTTCAAGGCGCTGAGGTCAAGTCATGTAAAGTTGTCCCACGAAGCCATGGAGCGCCTCCTTCACGTCGTCCGGAAGTCATTGACCATTGAGGAACTTCATTTGGATAATATTGGAGCGAAAACGTAAGAACGGAGAAATCAAGTCTCTATTCACTACCATAACAAATAATAATAGTAGTAGAGATCCTCCCGACCCAGATTTTTGAATTTCTACTGCCGCCGCCGCCGCTGCGCTGGTCGAGCGTCCTAATCATACCTAATCGGGCTCACTTCCTTTTAGCATGTGTGTGTGTGTGTGTGTGTACATGTGGAGGTCCCTGCCGTGTGGTGAAACTGTGATGCTATTACTTTCATGATTGTAATGTCATCATGTGTGACTCGGCTGTGCGCGAGTCACCAGAATCCGGTCGTAGATTTGGAGAGGTCCCTTGCTACAGTATGAGGGCCCGGGGGGGGACGAAACTACCGTGGTGATGATTGCGGATAATTTGATAATTGGCGAGACATTAGGGAATTAACATCCCTCTCATCATCATGTCCGTCCCAGCGCCAGCGCCCTTGGGAACCCTTGAACGAATGACTTTGAGTCAAGGCTGTACTCCTGTGACAGTTGCTAGGCCTGTCCGGTCTATTCCCGCAGAGGCTCTCAGACCTCCCAAAAAGTAGCAACAGCTCTCGAACTGGCTTTCATTCTGCGGCGGTGGTGGAGGTGGCGGGAACATACATTTTTGAATGTGTGTGATTGCTGGTGCTATTGCTGTGGGCGCTTTTTTGAGGTAAATTTCACCGCGAGTGGACGCTTTCCTATGGTTACTATGGTTACTCCTCTACGTGTATATATATATATATATATATATAGAGTATGATGATTGTACAAATCCGTTCTGCGAGCTGCCCCTTCTTAACTCCCAGTCATTCAGTCAGTGAGCCAGTCAGTCAGTCATACAGAGTCAGAGTCATGCTCTACTTTTTGTAAAATCATTCGCCACTTTTCGTTCCGTCCTCATCCAAGATTATTTGGATCCTTTTGTACAAGTGTGCCTTCGGATTGGCAGCGGCGTATAGGCACGGACAGGACTTTATATTGTCAGTATTGAGGAGCTGAAGAGGTGGTGGTTGTGATGGTTGTGATGGTGGTGTTGGTGGTACTCGGCCTATTGACAGTGGGGAACTGATACGATCCACATTCACACACTCACAAAACTATAGTCGCAGGCTTACACATACTCACACTCACATGCTAACATGTGCTAACACACAAACTCACCAGGCACACACTGCAGTGCACGCATAGGCTAACAGGCAACGCCGCGCTTATACGCAGACACACACACACACACACAGCATATAGGCATGCACACGCATAGAAAAGACATCCACACAAATAGCAAAGATAAATGCACACACACATGCACACAAACAGCAAAGGTAAATGCACACACACATGCACGCATACACACAAACAAGACATGAACACACACACACACAGCAAAGACACATGCACACACACACACACACACACACACACACACACACACACACAGCAAAGACACATGCACACACACACACACACACAGCAAAGACACATGCACACACACACACACACAGCAAAGACACATGCACAGAGACTCACTCGTACACATTACAAAGGGGCACACTGGCAAAATCAGACAGTCACACATGTTTCCCAGTCAGCCAGCCTTATAATAGTTGTGTAGTGGTACTGAACGATTCTTTCAACTTTGAGTGTGTTCACTCACTCACATTCACATACTCACATCAGTCTTGTTTAATCTCTCTCTCTCTCTTCTCCTCCTTGTTGTCCCCGCTGCTCTGTGGCGGATACAAAAAAGGTATAGTAGAGTGATGGGATCTGTGTGAGCTTGATTATCATGATTTCGTCAAGCTTCACTCTATACACCACTCAATCCGCGTCAGTTCTGCTCTCCCTTGCTTGCTCGGTACAGTTCTCTCCATACTGTAGCAAGCAACAGGCAGAATAAGTTTTTGGCTTCCTCCTTGTTGCCCTGCCGCGGCCGCCTCTCCTCCTGCACTCTCGTTCGAGAAAAATTATTCCAACTGACTGCAAACTGTGTAAACTTTGGGGTACAGGGAGCCACGAGCATGAGGCTATTCCTTCCCCCCTCTCAGACACTCACCAACTAATCTCGCCTACACTCTCGCCTCTCTCTCTCTCTCTCTCTCTCTCACTACATGGCCGGCCTCATAGTTTCTCGAATTTGACAGCGGCACGGTTAGTCTCTTCTTATTCTTCCTCATCCTTACTTCTTTGCCATCTTCTTCGCCCGCTGCTCAGCTGATCCTGCTGTTGCTGCTGCTGGTCATTTATTTGCAAACGCTGTGCATCCGGGTATCACGCTCGCGTTTCCTTCATAGTCTTCAAATCTTCTTCGTCTTCGTCTTCAAATTACGCTTGACCAATGAGTGGCGTTCGGTCTTCTTATCAGAAGTGAGAAGTTGAAGTGAATAATTCAATTTTGTTTCCTCGGCGAGAGGATTTTCTCCACGGAATTTCCCCCAGCAAAAATAGAGCTGGTGTTTCTCTTAGTTTTTTTCCCCCAGTTGAAAAAAATAACAGAAGACAAAGTTTTGGTGTGAGTTTGTGTTTTGACGTGTGTGTGTGTGTGTGTGTGTGCAGATGTGTGTCGGGATTTGTTACGGAAGATGCGGATGAGGATGATATTGCTGGTCCATGTGGATTGCGAATCTTCATCTTCGACTTGTTGTTGTGAGTTTCGTGGTCAGTGTGTGGAGTGACAATCGTACAGTTGTACGTATTATTATTATTATTAGTGGCGGAGTGGAAATTTGAATTTTGGGAAGGGAGCCTATCAGAGGGTCGGATGGGAAGGGAGCGGGAATTTTAAAAGTGTAGTTTTACCCGCCACCTCTCCAGCCTCCAGTTTTCCACTGGCGAAGCGGCTGGTTCTCTTCAGGTACTATACATATATGAAGCATATATCGTACATAGCTTTTTTCACAGTTTTCAGCGCGAACCTACAAAATTTGAATTATGGTTTTCAAAATAGAATTGCGACGGGAGTTGTGATTATCATGGTTATTGTTATTAGTTATTATTATTACTATTTTTATTAGTATTATATTTGGAATATGGCAAAGTTTTTTGCCAAGTTTTCCGAGCGGATACTAGAAAAAAAAGAGGAAGAGAAAAGAAGAAGAAGGGGAAATTGGTCTGGTTTATCTGTTACGGTCGGCGCTGTTGTGTGTGCTGCCGTGGTATAACTGTATAAAAGAGTTTTTTTCAATCATCTTCTTTTTCATCTTGATATGATCACGATCATCTATCATCATCATCATCATAATCCTTTGACTCGGAACATTTTCCACATTCTTCCTTCCTGTGTGTTCGACGTGGGAGGATGCTTTTCTTTTCTAATACTACTTTGAACAACTTTTTTTGAGCACAGTAATGATTCTTCCAACTCAAGTGTTTAGTTCTTCTCGAACGTGTGTGTTGCTGTTCTAAGGAAATTTAGTTGTTGATTTTTTTCCCGGGTAAAATCATCATACGTGGAGTCTCCGCCTGTCGTGTGCTTTAGTTGAAAGTTTTATCGGCGGCGGTGTGATTCCGTACGAGCCGGCCGGCTGTCGTGTTGTGGAAACAGTTTTCTATATGTTCCACCCGTTGTCGTGGACTACTTGGACCGGGACGGGCACGGGCTGCGTGACTAGAGTGACCACTAGCACTAGCTTAAAAATGAGCCGGTCCGTGAGGGATTTCTCTTCCGCGTGGTTGGCAAATCTCATCCCTCACAGCTGATCTTTGTGTGTGTGTATGTGTTTTTTTTGTGTTCAAGTGTGTACGGAAGGATCAGGGATTAGTTGGGAAAGCCCTGTTATACCTGTTGTTGTTGTTGTTGTTGGTGATGTTGGTGAAGAAATGAAAAGTGTATGCGTGTGGCAGCATGTCAAGTTTGGGGTGAGGGCGCACTATAGTAATTGATGGTGGTGGTGGCCTTACTGGTTTGTTTCCGAATGAGTGCGGAGATGCGTGTGCCCTGGGTTTTGACAGGCCGAGTGTGACAAGTGGTTGGGCTGCTGTGACTGTTGCATTTGTTGTTGTTGTCGTCGTCGTCGTCGTCGGTGTTGTTGTTGTTATTGGCGTTGTTGATGATGTTGGTGTCTCCGCTCCCCTATATTCCTGTGTACTTAACCTCGAGTCATTTACTTGCATCATGAGCTGTCACATTTACATATATGTATGTATATATTGTGATAGCGTGGGGACGGGGATGTGATATTATGACGAGTTGAAACTAGTTTAATCACAAATCTCAAGTTGAAGCGCCGAGTGTTTGAAGGACTACTTTCCCGCTCCTGTGCCCACGCACAGTCATGACAGTAGGGCAAGCGGCCGGGCAGATACAGATATGGCATGAATGGCATATTACTTGAATATAATACAGTGGAACCTCGTTAATCCGGCCCTCTCGGGACCAGGAATTTCTGACCGCATTGAAGGGTGTTCGATTTAAGGGGATAGCTCTTACCATGTACTTGGGGCCCTACGGCGGGAAATTTATGACCGTATTAAACGGGTGTCATTTGATTCTCATGCCATTTTTTCTACGCGGAACACACACAGTCAGAAATGCAAACTCTCAAGTCCGGAATTTAGGCTTGTTGTGGGCCATTTAATGTCATGCCGGTCGAGTGGCTCCGCCGGAATTACTATTGTGTGGTACCGTCTATGAGCGCAGTCTCGACTTGACTCTCTGGTCGACCTGACTGTTTGCTAATACAGTTCTTCGCTACTATTACAACGAGTACAGTTGGTTGTTGTGGAAAAAATGGATTGGATTTGACCATTACTATTTTATTTATTTTTTCAAACCTTGAGGCTCCCCTTTGACACCTTTTCTACGGCTCTGGGTTCTTTTTTTTTGTTGATATTATGTTGAGCACGCGTGCGTATGTTTGTGCGTGTGTCTTTCAGTGTATGTGGACATGATTGTTATCGTGTATATGTGTGTGTGTGCCCCTGGGCTACTGGTGCGGGGAAGATAACAAGGTATCATAGGAGGTTAGTGGTTTGATTTGAGCTTATTACGACTTTTTGTGTGGTGGCTCCGTGAGTCCGTCAGTTGAGTCAAAAATGTCTGACACACACACACACACACTCACACACAGAGTGAGCCAATCTGACCGCTACTGTGACCAGCGTGATGTAATTTTTTGGTTGCGGGGGATCATCGTGATCAAGAGTGTATATAAAAGTATCATGGTATGCTGGCGGGTCTCACGCGCGTGCGGATATTTATTCGAGTTATTATTGGGAATATGAGAGCCTCTCATAATGTTCCATAAAATAAGTGTCTGCATGCGCTGAGGAAGGAGAGTTGTGGCCTACAACTTGTGGGACGACGACGAAGACTCGGTCGGAGTCACGTTTTTTCCCCTCGCTTCTTCCTCTGAAATCATCCTTTGTTTTTTCGTGTACAACAGAAGCAAGAAGTATTTTATTACATGCTGGCTGGCCATTATTTGGGGCTCTGTGGGAGCTCATGGCGGCGGCGGCGGCGGCGGCATAGTGCAGTGGAATTTGGGATTTTACTTGGGATAAAATCCCGTGTGGGAGATGTAATGATAATAGTGATGAGGAAAATAATACTAATAATTAATTAAATTAGTAAATTTATTAATTAAAATAATAATGATGATAATAACAATAGAATTAGTAATATGACGATAAATATGATGGTACTAATGTGAATTTTCTTTGTGGATTTTTCTCGTTGCAGGGACTTTGCTCAAAAATTGTCGGCAGCCTTAAACCACAACGGAAATAGTCAAGTTCATACGCTAGATTTGTCACATAATATGATTGAAGACAAAGGTGAGTGGAGCTGGAATGAAGGGGAATATTTGTTGGCGGGAATGGGGAATTTTTAAAATTTATTCATTTGTTTATATATATATATTTTTTTTTGAATTTCCTGTACATTTTGTAATGTAAGACAGTGGTGCGTGTGTGATCCTCTTATTGAGCTCCAACATGTATTATATATGTGCGTGTCTTTTGTTTCTTCGAAGGTGCTATTCATCTGAGTAACCCGTTGGCAAAGCTCTGCCGCGGCCCAGTATGGCTCAACCTCTCCCAGTGCGGTCTGTCAGCCAAAGGCGTTGCTCAATTGGCTCACGCATTAGCCCTCAACCGATGTGCCCCCAATAGCTTAACTCATCTGAACCTGAGCGGAAATTCACTTAAAGACGATATCAATGTGAGTCTGCCTGTCTCGCTCATTACATGTGTTCGTAGCATCATTAACTCGGAGTTGGACGCGCGGCGCTCTGGCTCACTTTGTCCGTATGCACGTGTGTGTGGATCGTATTGTGTGTGTGCATAGGTGCACATTACAGGCGGACTCCCAGTGATATGCCGATCAAGATGTATAAATTCTTGTTGTTCCACACAGGCACACACACACACACACAAGTATAAATCTCCCATTTGTTCCTTTTCAAAATCCTTTCCTGTATCATTAGTGGAGGGCGGCTAATTGGGGCCCTGGTCATTGCAGTCCAGTGCGCCTTGCAGTTAGCAGTTACCACCCACCCGTCCGTGGAATGAGCCGTGAGTATAGTGGTACGAGCAGACTGGCTGGCTGGCTGGCCACTGCACTGCTACGGCACGGTAATATTACTGCGGCTTTGGTGCGGCCATATGGAATGACTGTAACTGGCGCGTTGTTGTTGGCAGGCACAACGAGAGGCTCGTTCGTGGCTCGTCACTCACCATGTAATTTTTGTATTGTGGCTAAACGGTGGAGGATTTTGAAAGGCATAATTTTATTTTCTTTTTTATTTTTTTAGTATTATTATTATTATTATTATTCTGGTCAGAGGTTTTACCTCCTTGCGGACTCTCAGAGTCATGCATTAATTTCTATCTATTCTGGTTTGATGGGTCGTTTACTCCGAGATGCAAAATAATAGTGGAAGGGAATAGGGAATGATGCGTGGCAGTAGTGTGTGTGTGTGTGTGTGTGTGTGTGCTGTGGACGTGCCTCTGCATACTACTGTTGTGAGTATGAGCGCCTTTGACTTGGGTTCGAGCCAGGGATTGCCAAGCCCAATTGACTCCAATCCAATCATTAATGATTAATAATAATAGTAATAATAATGATGATAATAATAATAATAATAATGCTCAATTTGTTCTGGTTCCCGCCGCACAGAATCTCTGTAATTTTCTGGCTCAACCGAATTCCATTACGTTTCTTGATCTCTCGGGGACGGATTGTACCTTAGAAACAGTAAGTGAACTTCCGTTTATGATTATAAAAATAGTAATAACAATGATTATTGTATATTGTATTTTATTCATTGTTTTTTTACATGCTCTTGTGAATTTCCCCATTTTTGGCCCTCCTGCCCGTCAATGTATGTATTTATGGCGTGTGGTGGTGGACGTGGTAAAAGGGTTGATTCACAGGGTTGGTATACTTGTGTGTATGCATTTATATGCATGGGATCTTGGGGCTACGGCGCGGCGGGTATGCTCAATTAAGCAGGCAGGCGGTTAGCGGGAGCTCGTTCGTTAAGCTGCGAGGATTTTAAAAGGGAATATATATGTACTCTTTTATTTTCACTACAATATAAATACACACAAGCACACATTTGCACTTTTGAAGGCCGGATGTTTTAGAGCAGAAATTACAGGAACACTTTTCCACCAAAAGCATTACTGTTATTGTTGGGGGGAGGGCGCGGAGCGGGGCGCTGGTGGGAAATGTTAGTCGAAGCGTGAACCTCTGGGTCTGAATATACATACACATACACCAGGGGATGCTCACTCACTATCTCACTCACTGAGAGTCAGTGAGTAGTGAGAAGAACCAGTTATTGGACAGATGGGATCTGCACACATGAGCACATATACTTTTCCTAGTCATATGCACACACACATGCACACACTAGTAGTCGTCATAAATAGGTGGTCAATTGGGCAAAAGACACATTTTCTGCATGGTGCGGCCGGCTTGGACGAAATGCAATGGTGGGGATCAGCAGAGGGTGAAATTTTAAGGTCGGGCGCGGCGGCGGCGGCGGTGGTGGTGGTCGTCGTCTTCGTACAGTGTGCTCCGAATAGTTGCTCATCGTACTTTCCCCCTCACACTGCCCTTTCCGCCTGCAGTATTGAGGGTATGGTGATAATGTTTCATGATTGTGATTGAGGGCGGATGATGCCCTATTATTACACTCTTCGGCAGCAGCCCTCCAAGTGTGTACGTACGTAGACACTGAAGGCAGAACTGAAGTGACTCTGGGCCGTTGTTATGGAGGGCGCGAACTCGGATGCGGTGCGGTGGGTCGTTTGTGGGTGGGTGAGAGTGAGGCTGACTTTTGTAGCGAATCCGTGTCACTCACTCACTATAATTCACTCACTCGCTCCAATCCTCGTGTTTATATATTTTTTTGGGGTCTTCCGTGGAATGAACAAGGATTTTTTGGGGTTACAACAATGTGGGGGGTTTTCATTGGTGTTGTTGAGAGGGGCACTGCCATTTCCGAGTCGAGAGAAATCGGAAGAAAATGGCTAAAATGGTAGAAAACCGTGAGGTTTTCCGGGTTGTGGAACTGATCCTATACTAATGCATGCAAAGGGTTCTCGTAATTCAAACGGACGGGTTGCCGCCA